>OMLM01020582.1:2988-17989 GCA_900302695.1 Helostoma temminkii | reverse complement strand
GGGCAAGAATCATTAACATGCAGTGGCTGGTGAGTGTGTGCACGTATACGAGTGTGTGTTTGTGCATATGTGTGTGTTTGACAGCCAGCAAGAAGGAGCTGCAGTAGTGAGGCCGTCAGGCAGCCTGCCGCTTCCTGTCTGCTTTAATTGCATGTAGCCCTGGAGACTGTGCGCGCACTTAAACACACGGACAGGACCCAGCCCAGGGAACCCCTCTGCACAGCGGCGCTGACAAAGAGACGAAGCTTACACGGCTAAGATGGAAGCTGAACGCTGAGGTCTTTCACCGAGGATGACGCCGTCTCGCTGCCGAGACGCGATAAAGACGACAGAGGAGAGAGAATCAGAATCTAGAAGAGCTTTGGGAGTCGGAGCTAAGCAGGGCTGTGTAAACCTCCCAAGAATGAGCGACACGGATGTGTCTGTTAGGTATTAATCAGATAAATAATGTGCAAACACAAGACTCACATGATGCCTTTTCATTAGCATTTTCCGATTAGAGACTTAAAGTGAATTTAATAAAGCACGAATATAAGGAAAAGCTAATATTTGATGTTGACGGAGAGAAAGGTGCAGAGATGAAATGTCAGCTTGTCAAATGCCAGACTCTTATTTTTCCAAGTAGTATTTAATACTCTATTATGTTTCCATCTTGTTCCGTGTGGGTAAACAGTATATCTTCATGGAAGAATTAATGTCATCATTAACACGGGAACCTTGTGATGATTTTAACCTTAGATGCAGCAGCACAGTCTATTGCAGGAGTTAAAAATCCCCAGAGAAGAGCATAAAATGTAAGTACTTAGGGGATGGGCTGGGCTCATTATAAAATCAATGCTCACAGGACCACTCTCATTTAAAAACATGGTGGGGAAAAGGTCAGTGGGAGAGACAGAAAAATCTCAATCCAATTCTTTGCTCAAAAAGCCACTTAATATTGGATTCTGTAAATTAAATTTCACACCCGGCTATTCTGGCCAAAGGATAATTACAGCAAGCACAGGAGGGAATGGAAATGACTTGAGGTGGAAAACCTGTTGGATTTGGAAGATTGCTTAATGTCTCGAACAACAAATTACAGCAGGGACACTAAGTGCATTCAGCCACCGGCACACAGCTTCAATCTAGTTATGAAATGTCAATATGAAACAAAAACTCAGGTTGATTTGGTGACAAACGTGCACACAGTAAAGAATATTTGTTTCCTTTTAACAAATCCGTCATGGGGAGACTTTCCACTCACCCCAACCGGTTGAGGCAGATGGCCGCCCAATGTGAGCCTGGCTCTGCTGGAGGTTTCCAGCGGTAGCAACAGCTCATTCACAGTTTCTCCTTATGGTTTTTTCTAGCTTGTGCATTTTTGCTGTTGTTACCAGTGAAAGCCTCCTTTGTAAACCATAGTGGATAATATTGCATTGCAGCAAGACTAAACAGATTTTACAGATGATGTTTATGGGATATAAAATGCTATGAATAAAGAAATAAGCCTCAATTACAGTGCATCACTAATAATAAAACACATTTTTGTTAAAAAAGTTTCATGAAAAATATTTCATACATTAAAATTTCTCCAAAAAATTACCTTTATCTGAGCTTTTTCTTGTGAATTGGCAAATAACTTTACCTCTAAACTATGTTGAGGTGAAAACACACATCAGCACACCACTCAGTGGCGAGGGGGTAACAATTTTAAATTCGCAGTAGGTGTAGTAGCACCTCCTACCTGATAGGTGGTGGTAGCATCGCTGCTAGTATCTGTTCCCAGGTTGGTGAGCTTCTCTTTGAGCTTGTGGTGGGAGCGGTGGCGGAGGCAGTAGACCACAGTTGAAGCCAGCAGCACGCCAACAATGCACAGGATGGACACGACAGTGAGGATGAGGAACTTGGTCGACTCGGCCTGGCTGTACTTGGTGGGGATCTGGTTGATCTGGCTTTCCTGTGGGCCGCAAAAGATAAAAAGGGTTAGCAATGTGTTCCTGTTGCTATTTCTGAGGTGCATCACGGGTTTTGACTCATCCACTTTACTAGAGCTATGTCTGAAGTAAACTGCAGACACCAGGTGATTCTACTGATCAGTCAGTCAAGAGGAACTAATCTGCTAAATCATATGGCCGAGTGTTTGTTTGAAACTCTTATTGCAGACTCTCATGGTTTGATACGCTTCGATTAAAGCATCCACCAAATAGTCCAATCAAGAAGTCGCACTGAAATCCTTCTTGTGACCAAATAACCTGAACCCCTTTGCTTTGTGTTTGATTCTACATTAGGAGATGAACGTGTAAATCTCATGCTTCTTTTCTTTTTTTTTTTTTTTGGAACATAAATATGCATAACACTGTGCTCAATGAAAAGTGTAATCACAAGCGTTTGTTCCACCATCTGTGCTCAGGAGTGCATAGAATGCATAAACTCCTGTTAGCAAAGCATTCTGGATGCCTCTAGACAGACAGACACTGGAGAAATCTTCTCCCAGTAGATGTTCTGCCATCTTGAACAAGCGCCTTGGTAACTTTGACTCCGGCGGCACTTTATTCCAGCGCATGAGAACCAGATCCTTCGCAAACAACTGGAGATGAAAGATTTCTATTCACACCGCCCGCTGCTTTAGATAACACAATGGACACATACAGTATGATAAAAGTCTGTTTGAACTGCTTCTCGAGTGCGTTAACAACCACCACGGAAATAATGCGATAGAAGAGAAGTGGCGCTTATAGAAACGTTCCTTACGAGCATTTCATTTTCAGACAACAGAAAGCGGCAGATAATAGGCCTGTTGTATTTCACCTGACTACTAAGAGTTAACAATAGGCAACATAATTCCCCACTATTACAGGCTGCGTAACGATTTTAACAAAGAGCGAGTGAAGAAGCACGAGAGAAGAGCTACAAATTGCAACGAAAAGGCAAAAGAAATCAATAGCAAAAAGAAAAAAAGATTTTGACTCGCTCTGGAACAAGTGCTTTTCACATCTTGGCAGCACAGTAAAGAAGAATCAAAACTCTTATACTGCTTTTCAGAATGAGGAATTTGAAATAGCTTGGTATTTTTACTTTTGGTATTACTTTTGTGCCAAATAAAAGTGAAAATTTTAAGGCGCTCTCTCTACCACGCTGAAAAGCAGCAGGCTTGTCTCGAGAATGGGGGAAAAAAATCCCTGTCCCTCAGTGGAAGAGGTCACAGAGATTAGGCGAGGTGCAGCGTGGCGAGTTAATGGAAAGGAGGCTTTGAAAGCAGTAAGGAGAAAGGGGCAGCCCTGTCCAATCCCTCCTGCCTGCCTGTCAGCGCAGAGAAACGGTGAAACCCCGGGAGGTGGGAAAAGCACGGCTCTACCCCGCACACGGATTGTTCTGAAATTCTTGTGAGGTTTTTGGGGAGTGAACCCCCCTCTACCACCGTCGCCACTCGATGATGCCCCCCCGTCGCCGCCCCACCCCCTATGATTTCATTCATTGCTGCTGCTGCATTCAGCACCTGATAAAGAGCGCCTGCAGAAAGACCCACAGTGGGGGACAACAGTTGTCCGACGCTTTGTGGGGCGTCCAATTTGCTTGGGGAGCTCTAAGCCATACTGTAAAAGCTGGTTGCATAGTAATGTGACGGCCTTGAAAGGAAACAGTGGGCGTCTCTGACTGGGGTGATGCACTAAAGAGCATTTTCTCAGCGCTAAGGAAATATAATTCAGCTCTACACATAAATATCTACTAGTAACTGCAGGTTACTACGGAGGCTGTTCATAAATCTGTAATAAACTAAAGTCTGCAGATATAAACACATTCATAAAAGCTGACGCTCTTGATTGTGATGTGGTTGTTTTTCTCTTTTCATTAAAGCATCTTAATGTAAAAGATTGCAGCCCTTAAGAAGCATCATAAACTGAAGTAGCTCAGCAGTAGTGTGTGCATGTTGAGGGCTCGGCTAAGCCATTCATAAAACATTAATGCTGATTCCACTGCAATTTTTATTTTACGTATTTATTTATTTTTCATGGATGAAATAAGTTCATTTGTCATTTTACTCCCAGAGTCGTCTCATTGTTTTGTCAAATTAAGCTTCATGCGGAGGGATCGCAACATGCTCGGCTCGTAATGGCCCATAATTCAAGCTCTAACTGTAACAGCTCAGTCATCTTTCACAGGACAGATGCTGGTGTTTCTAAATCACACCCTCCACACACACACACACACATACACACGACTACACACACACCTCCCCCATGGTCTCTTCATCATGGCTGCCTCGCATCTCTGCGTGTTGATTCAAACAAATGTAGCCTGACCCCGCCTGTTTAATCAAGTTTGGTTGCAGTTGTTAGCACCAGCAAACGGGCGGAGGAGAGTGTGTCGTCGAGCTAAAGTGAGAGTTCGCGTCCGTGAAAAAACGAGCAGCCACTGCAGAGGCAGAAGTACTGTAGCAGAAATATGCAATGATTGAAAACCAAATGTTTGCTCGGGAGGTGGAACCTTCGCACATGAGCCGTGCAGACGACGGTGTAGCTAAACGTTAAGTAAAGCACATACAGTACATCTGCACAGCCATTTTTATGCTTGTGTCAGTTGCACTCTGCATCTGATATTAAGAGGTTAACTGCTCTAAGGCCTTTCTCGACTCTCCCTAACACTATCAATCAGATTACATGTTGACGCTCGAGGTAGACACCACCAACCCCTACAGAGAGCTACAGCTCTGGCAGACAAATTAAAGTACATTTAACATTTGTATTGATGTTTGTAAAGAAGAGGAAAAAATATCGACTATAACTCTCGTACGTATTCATCAACTACAAGAAATAAACAGCATTTGAGGCTTGAAATCTAATTACGTCGGGTTCAAATGCTGTTTTATTTTAAACATGAAATGTGGGGAAAGAAAAAAAGAAAACCTTGTTTCCGTCAGAATATCAGACATTTCGATCAGGTCTATTTCAGTGAGCGGCACAAGAAGAGAGTTTTTTTCAAGCCTCTACTTCTATTGTCCATCTGCTCCCGCTACAGCAATTGTACTTGCAAATTTTTCATTTCACGTCGGCGAAACGTGATTTGACATATAGTGTGCAGCACCTCCTGACTGAGTATTTCTGAAAAGCATTACCACAGCCTGTCAAGGATGCCGGCTGGCTCTATACGCTTGCTGGGTTCAGCCCTTTTCAGCAAATCTCAGACATGCTCCCTACAGACAGACAGGCAGGCAGCTCTGAGCAGGAAAGAACAAAAAGCCCCAAAAAGGAGGGAAGAGATATCTACCACTAAAAATATCTGTTTTTAAATTCTTCCACTGGTGAATTTTAGATTCAGTTTTGCTATAAACTGGCCCCACTTCGACCAGTTATATCGATCTGTGTGGATTTTTTGGATCTGCTTTACCAGTAAGAAATTTTTACCAAGATTTAAGAAATTTGAATTTGGTGAAGTGTGTAAAAAAGTGTAAAAGCCTGTGGTGGAGATAGGCGTGTGTGTAGTTTTTTGATATCTGGATTTCAGATGGAGGTGTAGTGGGGTTAGGCCTACTGATTGGTGTGTGTGGCAGGGTGTGTGTGTGTGTGTGTGTGTGAGAGTGAAGGGGGGATGTGGATTAGCCACAGCTCCCATAGACAAAAGGCAGATGGATTTGCACGGCTCAGGCTTATTCAGAATGGGTGTAAAAAGGTCAGAGGGAGCGCAGCGGCTGGCTTTTGTTTTTACACAACTGCTGTAGGAAACAAAGATCCGTCCCTCACCTCTGGTTCATCCCGGGCATTTGGAAAAGTTTCAGCCAGGGGGATTTTAAAACCTTTCAGCAAACAAGTACACAGAAGCACATCGCGAATACACATGCAAACACAAACACACACAGCTGCATATACAAGTGAGCAGATGAGTGATTTCACACACTTAATGTGCATACAGACATACACACACACACAATTTTCATTTGATTCTCACATCTGCAGGTGCACACTTCTGTGCATCTAATTTTGCACACACACCCACACACTCCCAAACCCTGTTTGTGTATCCTGCGCACACACACACACACACACTAAGTCAAAGTCCACACTCACTAATAAGAAAAAACACAATGCCGCAATATAAAACACCAAAACTTTATCCTATCGACGTGGACGTGCATTTACATCTTCTAACTTTACGCTTTTGATTTTCCTTACAGCCCATCCAGTGTGAATCTATCTCTCATGTCATTCATACACTCTTCACACTAATCGGAATTGTCCGAGCTGAATATGGGTTGCTCTCTAGCAGCATCGAGCCTCATCTGGATAAACTGAAAACAGCAGTAAACTCTGTTAAACTGAATGTTATCACAAGGTTGGGGCGAGATGCAGCTGCACGAAGCCCCTCAACCAGGGCGCGTCATTAATCAGTGTCTAAACTCCAACGATACTCCCACTGCATGTTCACCTCCAAAAATTCTACTTTCTACTCATCATTAGTCGATTTTTGACTGAAGTATGTTTGGAGACAAAATGACATGAATAAATATGGCTCTAACAGTATATTAGAAAATGGGTTAAATGTGCAGAACACACTCCTCAATCCAACAGAGGAATGGATGAAGAGAAGAGCAGCGGCAGACTCGTCATTTGGCATTTTGCAAGATTTCTGGGACAAATAGCGGACGAACCCGTCGTGAGGAAAAAGCAACATGCAGAACAACAATGAAATCCTACCAAAAATCCATGGTGAGGTAATGCAACAGACACCTCTTCCCGCGTCTATTTCCAATCCCACTCCTGCTGCACTGACACCTCTGAATCAGAGACAGCACCACACCGGCGGCGGCGGAGGAGAGAGAGAGCGAGCGAGTGTGGAGGAGAGAGAGTTTCATCTCCTCCCATCATCCCCTTTCTCTTCTTCCTTCTGTCATCTTCAGTGTCCATTGCAAAGAAAAAAAAAAAAGAGGAAATATGCACCAATACATTTCTCTCCAGTCTTTTTCCTTTACGCAATTCAGGAGCAGGAGAGAAGAGGAGCAGAGAGTGAGAGGAGCAGCAGCCAGAGAGCAACGAGATGCTAGTTTTTTCTGAGAAAGAGACTACAAAGTGCACTGTGGGGCTCCTCCTTATATTCCTCCCATCCCTCCCTCCATTCCCTGCCTGTCTACAGCACATGACACCTCCCCTCGTTGCCATGGCGACGGCGCCACATGTTGCCGACAGGAGGGAGAAGAGGAGAAGAAGAGGAGGTGAGGACGAAAGGGGAGGCAAAAACAATGGAGGGGGGGGAGGAAAGAAGGAGGAAAATGAAAATGGAAAGGAAAAGGAAAGGACGAAGAGAAGGAAGTGAATAAGGAGAGGCAGAGGATGCATGGCCAAGAGGAAAGGAATGAGTCTAATTTCCTTAAAACTATTTCAAATTATTCTGGTGATGTTTTGCATATAGAAAATCTGATGCTCATGTATACAGAGAAAAATCACCTGAGTCAGCTGGGCAATGACGAAAACAACACTTCCCGTATTTTATCCTAATTTAATTTTTAAATTTAATTTTTCATTTGTAGTCAGTGACATGATGAGTAATATTTTAAGCAAACTGCACAGACATGGAAAAACTTTCAAGGACATGGCACCATGTGAAAGTTTATTTTTGAAGCATATAATTTATTATGCTGTATATAGTTAGGAAGGATGCCGTACAATTCAAAATTTCAGGATTCAACATTATTATCAAGTTTATTAATCGCAGAAGGAAAGAAACCAAAATTCACGCTAATACAACCACAACACAACACAGGTAAAACAGAGTTTCTCCTAAATAAAATAAAAATTGTCTGTGAACAAAGTAATTTTATCAAATTACTTACAATTTACCTTAAAATGATGCCTGCAGCCAACAATGACACAGGTTACTTCAAAAGAGGCTTTAAACTTTCTGCAATGTTAATTTACTTTGTATTCAGGTGACGCACACACACACACACACACACACACACACACACACACTCACACTCACACACACACACACACACACACACACACACCATAGCTAGCCCCAGGTCTAAACAATTAAGGCTAATGAGTAATTAGCTGTGGAGGGGAGAGAAGCACCGAGACAGTGGAGGACTAACAGCTGCAGCAAACACTGGAGGATGGTTGGAGAGTTAAAACATGAAGGTGAGTGTTTGAGTCCTAGTATGTGGACGCGGCAGTTGCTCTTCAGTTTATCTTTCTATTCAGCAGCCCCCTCCACTCTCCCCAACTCCTTCACAGACACCCCCACACCTCCTTTTGTCCCCATTGGCGACAGCTGGAGGTGGCAAGCAGTGAGGACTCTGTATGTGGGGAGGTGCTTAGTAGTTGGAGATTGTTGGAGGGTGGTGGTAGTGGAGACTACTGCATTTCAAATACCCCAAATACCTCTCTCAACTCCCACCTACCCAAGTCAACTGAACTAGACACACTGAACTGAAGCATGGAAATAACATTCCGTTAAGACTTTTTATCAGCAGCTACGTTTAAAAACACATGTACAAACCACCTCCACCTCTACGAACCCTCACCACAGTTGTAACGAGCGTATACGAGCAGGAGGCTCAAACACGATTCACTAATTTCTTTTACAGTCTTTTTAATGAATGAAACACTACATCCATCCATCACCTATCTAATGGAAATGGGCTTCCAAAGAGGTGGTTGGAGTGCACTGTGAGCGCGTTGGACCACAAACCAACGTTCAACTCCAGAGTCCTGTGTGCTGTAAAGTTCAGGTTAATGTTAGAGAAAGAAAGTTTTTTAAGTTTTTCCTCTATTAAGACACAATCTAACTTAAAAACATGCGTGAGTTCCTAAAAATAACCATAATTATAATAATGCTGTGGTCACAAAAACTGCTGTTAAGATATTTTTAGATATTTTGCTGTCGTCCTGTTAAATAACCAGCGTGGCTTCCACAGCATTTTACAGCGACCTGCCTTCCCTTCTGGTTTGACTTAGTGGGGACCATCACTTGGTTTCCAACAGTGATCTCAAACACACCACAGAGCAATTTTTCCAAGAAGGAAAGTGATGGAGTGCTGAATCAGATGACCTGCCTTTAGCAATCACCTGATCTAAATCCAACTGAAATTGCTTGGGATGAGTTGGACCAGAGAGTGAGGGGAAAGCAGCCAGCATACTGCGCAGGACTCACAAGCCGCAGGGCTGAGATCAAGCACTCATTCCTCTGGAGGTTAAGTTTAGGCATCAAAAGCACCTGTCACTCACGTTAATTGTGAGTATATGATTGTTATGTTGACAGAAAACATAATCCGGTCGCAACTGGTAACATTTCCTCATAAAATGTACAGTTTAGTTGTATAGGAATGTACATTTTAGGACACTAAGTTTCTCTGGGAACTCCTTCATGATTGTTGGGAAACCATTCCAGGTGACTGAGAGAATGCCCAGTGCACTTTAAAGAATCAGAAATACGAAACATATTTGGGGTTGTTCTTTCATAGTTTGGCAGCCTTCAGTTGTAATGTACAATGTTAGAATAGTAAAAATAAAGAAATGCTAAAGGAGAAGGTGTGCCCAAACGTTTGATTTCTATTGTACACGTCCTCAAACACTGATTCTGTTTCTTCCTCTGGTAAGTGGCTGTAGTGTAACTGCTGTAATATACTCTGACACAAGACTGTCCTATGAAATACAACAATTTAGAACATTTGCAAGTGTTGCAAAAAACAACAAATACCTAGATTTTAGTTTGACAGTGTCTAGAGGCTGCAGTAAACATTACACAACCACCAACAACTTATACCTTATATATAGTTTACCAGGCGTGTGGATGGGTGCCACAACAAAGCACAGGCCTTTCATACACGAAACCAAAGTTCAAGTTCAAGACAATATTTATCCGACATTTCTGGTCTTCCTTAATCGTTATTAAACATCTAAAAAAATGTATCAATTATCATAATATTTTGTACTATCAGGACTACGCTTGAGAGTAAAGATCTCCCCATAAACTATGTAAAGACCTTGTTTCCACTAAAGACTGAACAAAATCATTTTATATGAACACTCACCCAATGCACCTTACAAGGCCACGCACATAAATGGAGTTGGCAAGAAATGACTGTACCTTATAAATAAAAGAGGCTATTAGAGAAGGAGATGTGGTATGTGAGATGCCAGAGGTTTGTACCACACTCAACAATGATCTGACGACAACAGATGTCTAAATGGAGGATTGGGCTAATGCCATGTTAGCTCTTATATGTAATGCTCCTGCCACTGAAACAGCAAGAAGATGGCATCTTCATCTTGAATCTACTGTAACGGAGCTGGCAGATTAGAGGAATTCAAAGTGTGTTGTATCCAATTTTATTCTTACTAAGCACTGAAGCTACTGTGGGGACAGAGAAAGGTTTTCATACCTAGAGCTGAATATAACCAGGTGTGGGTCCTATCAATTAAATTCAGTTTTACTTATATAGTGCCAAATCCCAACAGTCATCTCAAGGCACGTCACATATTAAGGTTGAGACCCTCTATAGTTATGCAGAGAGAAATCATACATATCTCCCTTGAGCAATCACTAGGCAAAAACTGGTCATCTGCCTCGACAGACAAGAGAAAGGAAGAGTAGAACAGTAAGAAATGATGGACAGAAACATAATCACAATGATGCAGCTGCTTCTTGGTGGACAGGGGCCACACAGACTCCTCCTATGATGAGGACATGCTCCTGGTATCTTTACTGAAATGATGAATCACCCTCAGTCATGAATCAAAACTCAATGACAGCCTTATTTTATATACACAGTCCATAAATAAAGTGTGCACATTTTTAGAGACCCCATGTCTCATGTTTTCAGAGCTGAGATGAGGTCTGAGGCTCACCAGAGTTTTAACTTCAACAGTTTTAACTATATTACTGTCCTGTTGTTTCAAACTTTCAGTTCACGGATTGGATGAAGAAGTGTCCATGAAAAATGCCAAATCATCATGAATAATGTTTTTGTAATTACTCACATGTTGTAAGGCGAAATTCTGTGTGTGGAATAGTAACATCGCTTTGGATCAGAATACAAATCTTTAAGCGGCATTAGAAGAACAGTGGACTCCTTATGTTTTGTCCAAGAGATTGAATCAGTTGTTCCACCAAATCTAACAATGCAGAAAAATGGTCTTTTCCACCTTATTGGTAACCAACATATAGAGAAACAGAGAGAGAGAGAGAGCGAGTGTACTTGTATTTTTCTATAGTACTTCCAACGACAGTATCTCTTTTCGACCTTGTGAAATATTTGGTTTGTATGTATGTAATATATGAAGACGGATTGCAACCATCTCTTCTCTGCGTGACTCACGTTCTGCTTTTTTCTTTGCTACTGTACCATTTGAAGCCTTAAAG
The DNA here is from genome assembly GCA_900302695.1 of Helostoma temminkii. Taxonomy (NCBI): domain Eukaryota; kingdom Metazoa; phylum Chordata; class Actinopteri; order Anabantiformes; family Helostomatidae; genus Helostoma; species Helostoma temminkii. The sequence goes on along the minus strand of OMLM01020582.1, from coordinate 6,652 downwards.
AACTCCCAGAGTGACAAACTCCCTACTGTCTTTAACTATGGACGAACCAAGGACTTTTAGACCAACAGTCTCCACATAATGAGCCTGGAAAACATCACTCATCTCATAACCTTTAAAATAGACGCGTGTGCCTCTTTGTCTGGAAATGCAGGCATCAGCTCCACCTACAGCTCTGTCAGATGGAAATGACATCAGAGGCTGTCGTTGGCCATCGCCTGGATACCCGCAAACAGCTTGCGTTGTATTCAAACCGCCACCGGTGGATATAAATGAAAGGCTCGCTTTTCACCGAAACGACAGCTCATTCAGTCGAGGACCACCAAACTGATGTCCTTTGTGCGGTGCAACATATTTTGGATTCTTGTGACCCACTGTCCTGCCCCCACTCGTCTTGTCTTCTCAGATGGCACCCAAGACAAAAGACCCATCATCCGCATGATATGGTTGCCCCTCGGCCCTGACGCCCCCTGGGACATAAATCTTCAACGTACAGTAAGCTAGCATAACATCTGGGCTGACTGACAAACGCACTGTGACAAGATATTTCATGCAGTTTGCACTTTAGTGGACAAACTGTAACGGAAAGTCTGCAGAGATAATTTATGTAAGCACAAAACAGTAGACGCTTTGCAAACAGTGCGTATCACAGGGTAAGAGGTGTTAGCAACTGCGAGATGAACCTTTTTAGAAAATCAAAAGCGATGTGTTAGGAATAAGTGCTGTTCTCTTCTCTCGATGTCCTGGGGGAGGGCTGGGATTCGAACCACCAACTCTTGGGTTTTTAGACCACGTTCAGTATTTTGTAAAATACACTAGCATTACAACCCCTGCTTTTATTTGAAGTAAAATTTAGAGCCTCTACATTTACTTGAGTACTTCTACTTGTAGTGGAGTAGTTCTCTAGGTAAATACTTTGCATTTTTACTAGAGTATGAGTTTGTGTACTTTGAACATCTCTGTTCACTGCAGTCCAACTACACTCTTCTTCCCGAGTGTTATATTTTATATTCCTGACGCAGCACATGCTCACACGTACACTATACCACACATACACACACCCTCAACCCCACAGGAACACACATTCTGTATCTATGCCAGAATCTGAACATACACTCGATGACCATTCACCTTTATTTTTCTTTCTACTGCATAGACTATTATCTTGCTCAGTTTTTGACACACACACACGCACGCGCGCACACACACACGCACAGTACTCGGTTCACAAACTAGAAACTGGCTTGACAGTTGAGCCCTATGTAACTGTCTTCCCTCTGCACGCGGAGAGACGAGCATGAAACAATTCTCCTGACAGGTTCGACCAGAGCTGCATCACTGCCGGTTGGTCTCAGTCTGTGAGCTCCATTTCACCAGTCCAATCACTTAAAGCTTCAGAGAGCTGGAAAACACTGTGTGCTGACTGTTGTCCTACATGGTTAAATAAAGGGAGACCATCCTCAGCAGAAAGAACTTCCGATTGTTCTAATATGGAAAGTTGTTGGAAAGATGTTTGTTGTTGTTGTGTTCTTTTTCCCAACCGGTTGAGGCAGATAGCCTCCCACTCTGAGCATTGTTTTGCTGACATTGATTCCATTACAGGGTTTTTTCCCCTCTTATCCAGAAAACTAGCGGTGATTCTGTTTTATGCTGTCAAAAATTTTAGTACCTTTTCATTTACACCTTTATAAGCACAGTCCCATACAACAGATGGCCAGGAAACAGGGCATCAATGAACACCCTGTTTTGAACAGCACCAATGTTTCTGAGGAACTCAACGGCATCAGGATTCTCATCACATCAAACAGCAATGCACTGCCAAGTGATGAAAACTTTTAATAATGACATGAAATCAGAGCTACTACCTCAGTGTTGCTCGACCACATACAGTTAATTTGCTCTTACTCTTGTTAATTGCATAGAGCTTATCCCCTGTGATGAATAACAGTGGAGAGAGAGTAAACGATTACAAATTACATTAATAGTTAGTAATTTCGCACTTTTATCCAAAGCGACTTACAAGTAAAGGTACAACAGCAAACAAAAATGAAGTCTGGGAGCAAACACTGAAGGTAAAGTGCTGTAAAAAGACACATTTAAGTTTCACACTATCTTTTTTTATGTCAGGAGCATAAAGAAGCTTTAGAAGAGATTTCTGATTTCAACAGTTTGAATATTGTGAGTGAGGTAGCTGAGTATGCAGACTTTGCTAGCTCATTCCACCATTGTTGAATAATTGAGCTGAAGAGCTTTGCCTGGAATCTTTTGTGGTTTGGTGCTGGGACCACTAAACTGAGTTTGGTGCTGTGAGCGAGAGGGAATGTAGACTTGGATGAGTGTGTTAAAGTAGGAAGGTGCAGTCGAGCTGTTGATTCAATAGGTAAGTGTCAGAGCTTTTAATCTGATACAGGCAGCCACTGGAAGTCAGTGTAGTGAGATGAGCAATGGAGCGACGTGACTGTCTTGTAGCCAAGGCAGGACATGACTAGCTCCTGAGCAAAGAGTTGGGTAGCATATTCAAAAGGTCTTTCTGATATTATAGAGGTTGTATCTGCATGAAGAGAGATGGAGGAGATGTGATCAGAAAAGCTTAGTAGGTCATCAATGATAAAGATCCTAAGATGATGCTGATGTTGTGTTGTAGGGAAGGTTTGGCTGGAAAGTCCAGGAGTTCTGTCTTGGAGAGACTGAGTTGAAGACTTGCTGGAACCACTTTTTGAACCAAACAACTGCATTTGCTATGAGCTACCTTGCACCAACAAGTTCTCCCTCAGCATATTGAAAGTACACTCAGCAAAAAGTCTTTTGTGCAAATAATCTTTAATTAACATTCAGTTATTTACTAAGGGTGAAGTTTCGGCTTCAGGGACCATGGTTTGTTCCTTTGTTAGAAAATATGAATCTATTTGGGGTTTGGAGGACACTGGTAGATTATCTATTGTGACCATCTCTTTTGTCATTTTGGTGCGAGGACTATTCTTTATGTATGATGCAGCAGAGCAGAGTGCCAGACTTATTTCAACTGGATCTGACCAGTGCTGAGTGGTTCTGCCACCTGGCTGAGAAAGAAATGACATTTTGAAAGAGACTGCTTTTGTCTGGAAGCGCAGAGCAGCGATTTCTGTCTCTCTGCCTCCTCGAACATCAAATGAATTCTTTTCTGTAGCAGAGGCAGGATGCAGGGATGGAGGGAACGAGAGAGAGACAGATGGATCCCCCTCAACCATCACCTTTATCAGCCATCTTCCCTGCTCTGAGGAGGATGCCTCACAGCTCAGCAAAATAAATTGAGGGTTATTTTCTTAAGCGATGCAGACTGAGGGGAAGGTGATAACAATGACTTTTCTCCCATCATTAAAGGCATTTTTACATCTGCTTGTGGCTACCAGAGGATTGTTTTCATCCCCCGTGTGACAAATATCTAGTAGATGAGCAGTGCTTCCACAGAACGATGTGTTGTGCAGCAACAGGCCTGAAACCAACATGAAAGGTTACTGTCATGTTGTATAAAGTAGCTGCTGTGAAAACCTCTCTGACAGTTCTTGAAAGGGATCTTCTCTGTAGCTCCATAAAGTTTTTAAAGGTTTGTTTTATCACTACTTGTATTGCTTGTTGCCAACTGCTGTAAATATGAACCAGATCTCCTCCCTCACATCAGCCGACCCTC
>OMLM01020578.1:0-21098 GCA_900302695.1 Helostoma temminkii | reverse complement strand
TATTTATTTTCATTTCAGGGAAATATATTGACCAAAACCAAAAGTAACAAAATAAATCCTCTTCCTCCACCTGGGAACAATATCTGAGGTAAACCTGTGCCACCCGGAGACAAAGATTAAACTACAAAAGAAAAAAAAATCTCATCATCATTCAAACAAACTGCCACAATGTCATGCCCTTGAGAGACAGAGATGATTACTGCATGTGGCTCCTGCAACATTGGCAGGCGCTTGCTGACAATAGCAGGAACAAAGACCTTGCAGACGGCCGGAGTGGTCTTTGACTCTCCTTTTCCATTACCACATGGCACTGGTCCAACCCCACAAGGCAGTACAGGACCATCCACAAAGGCAGAGCTCTGTTTATAATGCAAGGATATGCAGGAAAGGATGTGTACAGTAGTTGTGGAGAGCAATTATGGCCCATAGCTCGTGTGTGATTATATCTTGATGTTTTGTCAATGTCCAGAAAAGTGTAGGAGTGTATCATGTTGCTCCATTTGGCGCAACCACACGAGAATGTGGACCTTCCACAAAACAAAGAGATACAGTAAAGAGAGAAAGGGCCCACAGGGGCTGACATGAAGGCACTAAACTGGATTATGGATAATACACTGAATTAGATGTGGTACATTTTTGAATTGTAGTTGTGTCACTATAGCCACGCAGTATGGAGTGTGGCCAAATCTATCATAAATATTGACAGAAGACAAAAACAGTTAAATAAACCCACTAACAGGGTGGTCTTGTTAGAAAAGCTGCTCTCTGTCTCCAGGGTTTTGAATACAGTGTTGAAATTTTAAATTACTTCTATTAAGAAAATTACCACTTTAAATTTTTTATGGTGAACTTCAGACAGTCTGCTCTACAAGGTTTTCACTTTCTTAACTGACTGTGTGTGGCATCCTTTATCCTGACTCAATGGATCTGGTTCAGAAAATATTCTTCGTATTAAAAAGTAACATAAACATAAATCATTCATAAACAATCTCTGGATAAACTCTGTGTCTTCAACAGGGCAGGCTGCTGAGCAGTAGTTCATAATGCATATTGATGGATTGGGGTACTTTGTCTTGAAATGTTCTTGCAAAAGCACGAGAATACTAATAGACATTACTAACATATTTGGTTAAAGGCAGCACATGAAATATAGCAATAGAAAGTTAAATGTTAGTGCTTTAAAGTTCACAAGATTTAGTGTTAAATGCGTCCCATTAAACAATGGAGAGCATTATAAATGCAGGTTTAACCAGAATGACTTATGAGATTATTAACTCCCTGTACCATCAAACTAACCCCTTAGCCAGAATCTTATGGGGGATACAACAGTGTGACTTGCCTTAATGGACATTAAAAATGGACAGACTAATGAGAAAACAATGTGGCAAAAAAAAGCAAGACAGTGGTGTCTAATGAAAATCTAGAAATGAAAGACTACTAGCTAAATGTGGTCTGCAGTAGGTAATGAGACAAGGTGAAACACAAGAACTCTGCTCTGTATTTCACTCCTCATACAGTGCACTCAGCAGTCTGAAGCTGTACGTGATTTAACAGCAGATCATGAAGTACAGCTGCAGTGTAGTCAGTCACCAACAGAGAAGTAGTCAAGCATAAAATAAGATATACAGTTAGCCTTTCAGACAGGTACTTAAGTATATTTCGACCAAAGTGGTTCATTGCTTCACTGTATCACCAGTCACTGTTTGGATAACAGTTACAAAGTTATGCTGTTTTAGTCTTGTGTCAAAGACTGGCTGACTCATCACATAGGTCACTGAAAATGTTTATGCCTTGTTGACTTTCACACAACAAAATTTCAAACATAGTTATTGTTAACACTTTATTGTGCTCCCTGCAGTTGCTGTTTTCAGTACATGAAAATATGCTTGACAGTTCAATGGTTTCCGATAAATGGACATTTACTGTATAGTGTATTTACTCAAAGACATGTCAGCATATGGTCATTGAAAACATGGACTGAACCACCAGCCTGTCCTACCTATTGGTTGTTCTTATGATAAACCATTTGCAGTTTTACTTGAATTCAACTTCACCCAAATTCACTTGTAGTTGTGCTGTTGCACAGACTTGTGTAGCCCCAGAGAAACAAATGTAAAACCCTCAGTGTCTTCCTGCAGACCTAAACTCCAGCAGCTGACATGAGCTGGTGACCAGCTTTCATGCCTCAGGAGGAAAATCCTCCCCTACCAAGGGAGAAGAACCTCAGTGAGGATAGATGGAACATTAGCAAGTGTCAAGATGGAGAGCTGATCTGGGCACAGTGGCAAATAGAGTGAGAGAAAAGTGATTCAGGCTGACATGTGATGATGTGCCTGGCAAAGTGTCTCTTTCTGTGCAAGTGATATAAAGACTGGTGTCAGAGTCGCTCATGTTACTTTATTTGGTGAGGGATTAAGCTGGCAATATGGCTGTGGAGACAAATGGATTTAGTGTCATCGGAAGTGTCGTGATCTGTGGTGTAAACACATAAAAAAGAACATAACAGTTAATTGTAACAGAATAAATAATGTTAAGTGAACTTAAACTTTACAAGTCACACTGAACACTGGATAATGAGAATAAGTCCAATCATTACTGCTGTACAAATGTATATTTATAATGTTCTGTTTCTCTTCCTCAGACATACACACAGGAGAGACTGCACAGTCAAGGCTTTGTCTTCTGCTTGGATGTGCATTAAGATAATTAGAAAAACTCAAGAACTGAGCTCACCAGACAGTTTATTTCCTGAGTCAGGGAGAGGCCTTCAACTTTAACAGGAGAATTTTCTGGTATATTGAGAAACACCTATTATGTGTCTGATTATGAGAGGGGAGATAGAAATATTTTTGAGAAGATAAATTACTATCAGTTATTTAGTATCCACCAGGATTGTAATTATTACCAAAAGCTTGCCATAATAGAGATCTAGTAAAAATAAATTATAGTAACACATATTCAGTTCAGGCTTTGGCTAATTCAAGTCTAATGATGACATCAGTGCAGTTTGCTGTTGTTGGGTTTTTGAAAAGTGTGACTCTGAACTTCAAGTAGCACATTTTGAATATTAATAATGTGAAGACAAAGCTTCTCCATCATGAAAAAAAGTGGTTATCACAAGAAAAGGTTCGTAAAGACTGTATTTTGATGTGCTAAAAGTTTGGGTCAGACAACCAACATTTTCAGTAGATAGTGTCCGTACAGTGTGTGCCTTCCACAATTGAGCCTTTGGGAAGGATATATTTTCTGACAAAGTGCATGCTATGAAGAATGATTTGGTAATTTGAAAATCAGCATATACAAATTATCTAACATTTTCAGAATAATGTTTTTCAACATAGTTGCAAAGACTTTGAATATACAATATCATCATTGACAGTACAGGAAATCTCAAGGGACACAAGGGACAAGGATGAAACACAAAACTGGCTGTTTGTGATCTTCTGTCCCTCAGACAGCACTGCATTAAAAATAGCCATGATTCTATGATTGACATCATTGCACAGGCCCAGAAATACTTCCATAAATCACTGTGAACAGTCAATCAAAAATGTAAGTTATAGCTCTGTCATGCAAAGAACAACACTTTACGTGAACATGACCCAGAAACACCGCTGTCTTCTCTGGGCCAAAGCTCATTTGCATGTAGCAAAGTAAAAAAGTGTCCCGTGGTCATACAAATTGAAATTTGACATAGTTTTTAGAAAGATCGTGTGTCAGCCATGTGACAGATTAGCAACTTGTCTAGTGTCTACTCCACCACTGTCAGTCAGATGAAATTGGCTCCAATATTATTTATGGGCATAAGAAAATTGAAAAGTTCTTACTTACTTACATGTCATGCACAGGACCTATATTGTAGCATCTGTATTTTAAGACACTGCTCATTTCAATATCTTTCATTAGACTGGGCAGGCTAGAAGTCTTGTGAGTGTGTGGTTAGAGTTGTGATCAGCTTACATCAAACAGTCATACAGCAGCGTGCTTTATCCACTATTCCACTGCCCTTGAAAAATTCTATTATGGAAATCCATTTGGTAGACTGAAATGACTTATTCCCTGAAGCCTTTGAACCTCAGCAGAGCTAGTCAGACTAGCAGACGTGTGGCAGTTTCCCACTCAGACATAATGACAGGCACATGGTGCAAAGTGACAGGTCAACACCCCCCTCCCTGAGGAGAAGGAAGATGGTGGCATGTCTCATCTCAGGCAACGTCAGATGCCAGTTGTGGACAGACACACAATCAATGCAGCCCGACAACAACGGGGGTCTCAGGGCCAACTGAATGACACGCTGACTTGATGACACAGGTTAAAAGTAATTTCTTAGGAAAACGTTATGGCTTGTTTCATTAAGCTTCAACACTATCCATTAAGTATAAAAATATAACTTCTAATTACACATATTGGATCTGTTAGAACTGTTTCCTTTAGGGTTTGTCTTTATTAAAGGGACTGTGGAGTTAAAAGACCCGGAGCTCTGTGGATAAAAGTGCTGCTCTTAAATTTACAAGGTCAAAGACTGACCTGTGCTGTATTTATTTGCAGAAACCACTTAAAGGTTATTACTTAGCATGCCTTGTCCATCACTTAGAGAATTCACAAAGCATTTCAACGACTCAGAAGGTTCAGTTTGCTCAGACGGTTAAAACAGTGTGGTGGTGACAAAATTTGGTGGTAAGATAAGACACATTTTTTATTGGTTTAGAATGGAATTATTTTGTTTCTTTTTTAGGTGTCCTGAAACTGGCTAATATGGTCTGCTGACTAAATAGCTTCTGTCTGTTGCATAACAGTCTAATAAAGAGATAGAGACAGTAGGGTTCACTCTCCACATAGTGGTCAGGTGCATCCACTATACTTAGTATTATGAGCTAAACTTGATAGGAGTCACTTTCAATGTGTCATTACCTTTTTACTGAATGTAAATTAATCCAATGTATATATTTTTTTCAAAATATCAGAACAGACCAGTCTGAAAAACAGTCTTTTGCTGCCCTCTTTGGTTTAAAGTTTCAAGTCTCAAGATACAGTAGGTGTGGTTGGCTCCTGTGCAAAGTCTCCTCTGTTGCAGCTGTAATCACACCCAACAGCCACAGTGTGCTGACACACCCTGGAGTGCACTTCTGAATCATAGCAACAAACTGAACCACTGGAGATCAGCACAAAAATTATGCTTGTAAGGTTGTTCTTTTTCATGGTTGTTGCTGTTACTACATAACTTACCAATGTCATCCTGCTGTGTTTGAAGGAAGGAATTGAAGGAATAATGGCTCTAACTTGAAGTTTAACCATACCAGCTGCTACTGCTACGGACAAAAGAAAAGAAAAAAAAAATCGGATAAATATAATGATTAAAATATTTGTGTTTGAATTCATTAGCTAACATTAGCTAGTTGTATGTTTGAAGCTGACTGTTCAGGACAAAGCTAATGAGCTTAAAAAGATACCTAGCAGAGGCCTACATTACTCCTTTTAGTTTTCTGATTTCTAATTGTTACATTGGCATGACAAACACTTAAATGGGTGCTATTGTACAATACAAACACTAGCATTTTTGACAGTCACCTTAGTCCAGTCCTTTTGTTTATTTTTCTGACTGGCGGTCGCAGCTCTTGAGATACAGCAAAACTTAAATAGAGCCATTACCCCTTACAGCAACATTAAGATGTTGATTTTACACTAATCTACATTACGGTATGCTGGATTGTGCATTGTGCATTTCGGTGACAGATAGTGATTCATACAAGTAGAAAACATCTGCAAGCATCAGTTAGCACAATTTATACATTTACTGTACTATATAATGTCATAAGGTTGCACATTTTGACCTATTTAAAGGGTTGGAACTGTGTTGCACTGTGAGGAACAACATGGTGCTTAAAAGGAAATACTAATGTACATGTAGTTCCACTCTGTTAGAGTTTACCAGTGTTGAACATCCACTGATGGAACAATTAAAGTTTTTTAATGTAATGGGTCAAAAATATACAAAGACTCGTTTAGATAATTAACTCAGTGGTGCTCTGATGTATTCCAAAATGTATTTTAAGTCCAGTGCCTCTTATGTTGCTGTTAATGATTGTGATTGAGTACAGCTGGTAGCTTCTTTGTACCAACAAACAATAAATGTTTGTTAGAGAGCACTTATTGCATTGACCAACACACAGCACAATTAAGGAAAGTTAGAGGAGTTCATTGCAGCTTTGAGAAGGTGTATAGTATGTTTACACAGTCAGGAATGTCTCTTGGAGTCATTTCTAAACAACTGCAGATTCCAAAATCAGTTTAACGAATTACACCTAAGTTATTTAAGCCATTTTTTAAGGTTTGAAGGAAGACAAACCGCCATCCTCAGGTGAGAGAGAATTGGTTCAGATGGTCAGGAACAAAGCAGTAACCATCAAACACAGACCCAAAGGTGAGGGATTCAACCCCAAGAACATCAACTGTTAAGCAAAGTGGTGGTAGCAGAAAGTGGTAATTTGGACACAATTTGGACTTGACCTCAAACATATAAAAATATGTGGCCCTTAAAAGGCAGGTCTATGCCAGAAATTCATGGTTATTGGTTCCAGTTCTGCCAAGAAGTAAGGGCAACTATCTGTTGATGGCCACCACGAAAAGCATCTGCCAAAAGTGAACCTTGTAAAGGAAGACTCAAACAAATGTAATCAAACAAAGTGTATCATCCAGTATGTATATTTTCTGTCCTGTGTTGTTTACAGTTAATGCAACATTACTTAAACAGTTTAAGCTAGTGTCACGTAAACATTAGTCAGACAGACATGGCAGAGAAAGCAATGAGTTATTGTCATATTTAATTTGGGAACTCTCATACTTGGTGGCATTGTTATAAAGGCTTCACATCCTCTCACATGCAACCATATTAGTGTATGGAGTTAAACTGCACTACCGATTCCCCGTTACGTTATGTAACTGTAAAGCGACAAGTCTAATTCAAATGTTCGACCGCTGTGCTGCTATTTAAAATCAGCAGTACTGTCAACATACAGGATTAGTGATTCAGGCTATTATGCAGGAGAGTGGGAGACATCACTGCAGTGATCGTAACCCTTACATGGGCTTCTCTCCATGTGCAGCTGTGTAATCTCTAGTGTTCGTGGCAGGCCACGAATGCTGGAGATTAATATGGGGTCTGACACACTAAAATTAATCACGAGCAGCAGTAGAGTGATCTGGATATCTGTTTCTAATTATACAGTATATTCTTGCCATCACTGTTTTATGGAAAATATTTGGTGACCTCACTCTTACAGGCAGGGAAGGAATGTAATATAGAGCTTTGTTATTATTTTTGTGGTCTTTTTATTTTTTTAAAGATGTATAATTTTTTGTTTGTTTCTTTTTTTTATGACATACTTTAGCTTTAATTTAGTTTTATTTAATTTTTATGTACAGCCTTCTCTGTATATAAAATGAAAGGCAACCACACCATCATGGTAATGTAATGCACTGTTGTTAGAAGTCACATGATTGGCTGAGCACCCAAGTGATGCCACATCTACTGTGATGCTTCTCTGGTTTTCAAGTATTAAAGTGGCTCTAAGAACCGGTTTTCTGCACCACAGACCACTTGTTAGCTGCTGACGTTTTAAAGTAGTATGTCTTAGTGAACATGCTCCTCTGGTGTGCTGGTTGATAATGATGCATTGTAATGGAATGATTTCAGTGGGCAATTTTGGACCTGAACTGCTTGAAAGGAAAGAAATGATATTTACAGGAAAAAGAAAACACTGATCTATTTCTTGGAAATAATGTTCAGAGAACATCAACATTATGTTCTGGTACTTTCCGTGTTTACCCTCAGGGAGGTGCTACAGATACTATTAAATTGCTCTTTTAAAGATTAAATTATGCAACCAGCCTCCTCAACATTTCATCATTTTGAGAGCTGCATGTGTATTTTTCTTTCCGTTAAATGACCAAAACCTACAATTGGAGTAGGAGTCAACCCAGTACCAGTATTTTTAGATTTCTTCTTCCCAACCAGTCATTCATTCCTTTTGAAATATTTATTTTATTAAAAGCCTAAAAAACCTGGATGCTGTAGTTTTCAAACAGGGCCATGTATTTTTTAGGACAGTTTTCACCTGTAGATGAATACAATGCTATTCAGTGTGACAATGTGGCTATGTATAGGGGCATAATGATTCTTTTTAAATCCAGTGTTTAGTTCAGATCTCTATTTTTGAGCCACAGTTTGATTCATACCTCTGGTTTGGCTTGGGTTCATTTAAACAACTTCATCCTGTAACATTATCTTGTTTCCAGTCAATGTTTTTCCCCATTCAAGAATTTAAAGGGGAGTTTGTCCTGATCTGAATTGAATGGCTAAGGATAGCTAGTGCTGTATGATTAAATTCAGTTTATTAATATAGAACCAAATAATAACAAAAGTAATTTTACTTTACAATGTAAAGTTTAAGACCATACAACTAGATGGAATTATGTAGAAATCCCCAACAGGAACATACAGCTCCAAGGCCAGGGGAGAAAGGAGAACAGCTCAGCGTGCCAAGGGTAGTCCTCCAGCAGTCTAAATCTATAGCAGCATAACTAAGAGATGTTCAGGGTCACCTGAACCAGCGGTGACTATAAACATTATCAAAAAGGAAAGTTTTTAAAGTGAAGAGGGTTTCTGCTTCACAAACCTGAACTGGGAGCTGGTTCCACAGGACAGGAGCTTGATAGCTAAATGCTCCGCCTGCCTTCAGTCTAGAAGTAATGCATGGACTAGTTTTTTAGTGTCACTTTGAGACAAGAAGCTCCTAATTTTAGCGGTATCACTCAAGTGGAAGAAGGTAGTTCTAAGGATTAAAATGTAAAATGTGATATCCTGGTCATAGATAACTCCAATATTCCTCACAGTATTACTTGAGTCCAGTGCTATGTGATCTGAAGTGTATCATTTGATATCCTATCTTTAAGGTTCCTGGGCCCAACTAGACCAGCCACTAATAACCTCTACTCTAATAACCTCTGTCTTGTCTGAATGTGAAAGTAGAAAATTACAGGACATCCAAGCCTTTATGTCTGTTACACATTGTAACGCCTAATGGAGACAGGTGAAAATTGAAAAGCATGGGTCCAAGTACAGAACCCTGTGGAACTTCATAACTAACTTTTGTGTGCATGGAAGACTCATTGCTAACATGAACAAGTTGAAGTATATCTGACAGACAAGGTTTAAACCAGCCTAGGGCTTTTAATCCCAATTCTTCCATGCAGATCTCCTCTAGAGCAGTGATGTTTTGGGGCTGTCGCTGGGCAACACGGGCTTTCAACTCCCTCCACAGATTTTCTATAGGGTTGAGGTCTGGAGACTGGCTAGGCCACTCCAGGACCTTGAAATGCTTCTTACGGAGCCACTCCTTCGTTGCCCGGGCGGTGTGTTTGGGATCATTGTCATGCTGGAAGACCCAGCCACGTCTCATCTTCATTGCTCTCGCTGATGGAAGGAGTTTTTTTCTCAAAATCTCATGTCATCTCATCTCATCTCATGATACATGGCCCCATTCATTCTTTCCTTAACACGGATCAATTGTCCTGTCCCCTTTGCAAAAAACAGCCCCAAAGCATGATGTTTCCAACCCCATGCTTCACAGCGTGTATGGTGTTCTTGGGATGCAACTCAGCATTCTTCTTCCTCCAAAAACGACGAGTTGAGTTTTTACTAAAAACTTATATTTTGGTCTCATCTGACCACATGACATTTTCCCAATCCTCCTTTGGATCATCCACATGGTCACGGGCAAACTTTAGACGGGCCTGGACATGTGCTGGCTTTAGCAGGGGGACACGTCTGGCACTGTAGGATTTGATTCTGGGATTTTTGACCCCAGATCAAGGGAGATTATCAATGACCTTGTATGTCTTCCATTTTCTAATAATTGCTTCCACAGTTGATTTATTCACACCAAGCTGCTTGCCTATTGTACATTCACTCTTCCCGGCCATGTGCAGGTCTACAATTTTGCTCCTGGTGTCCTTCGACAGTTCTTTGGTCTTGGCCATGGTGGGGTTTGGGGTTTGACTGTTTGAGGCTGTGGTCAGTTGTCTTTTATACAAATAATGAGTTCAAACAAGTGCCATTAATACAGGTAACGAGTAGAGGACAGAAGAGCTTCTTAAAGAAGAAGTTACAGGTTTGTGGGAGCCAGAAATCTTGCTTGTTTGTAGGTGACCAGATACTTATTTTACGCAGGAATTTATAAATTAATCCTACAATGTGATTTCCTGGATTTTTTTTCCACATTCTGTCTCTCACAGTTGAAGTGTACCTATGATGAAAATTACAGACCTCTGTCATCATTTTAAGCAGGAGAACTTGCACAATTGGTGGCTGACGAAATACTTTTTGCCCCATTGTATTGTGATCTTTATTGTCAAATGCAGTACTAAGATCTAATTAGATTAGTATAGAGAGAGTCCAGTTGTCTGAAGCTATGAGATATACTCTAAATCGATGTGTGCTTTAAGCTATGGATTTGTGAACTTTACCATGGAGTAATTAGCCTCCTCTGATTTACAGCCTTATTTTTCATTGGGGCAACAGTATTGAGTATTGTACACAGTGAGTACACACAGTGAGTAGTGTGTACACATCACATACACAGTATTACAGTTTCTGCAGAGACTGCGCATGTTGCACATTCAACAAAAACGGAAAAAGAAATGGCAGAGGATGATGATCACAGACCTGGGTGAAATCACTCATGTTAGGATGGGCGAGGTTAATCATCTCAGTGATTGTGATGGTGTCATATACAGGAAGACTATGATCATAAAAAAAGATTATTATATTAAACTACACTATTGAATGAACTGCATGCCTTAATAAGACTTGGATTTCAATTGCTCTGCATCACCTGTCTACTGCATCAGATATTCCTCTCTGCATTCACATTTACACTATCCAGTTAACATTTATAAAATTCTTATTCAATTACAGTTTGTTAATCAACAGATAAGGTGAATTTTATCTGAACTCAGATAAAATACTATATACATAGGCTTGGTTTGCTGTGCTACAAATACAATTCATATAATTAAACACATAATTCGGCATAAAAATGGTCTGATATTAGCCAATGGTATATTAAATATCCACAGTCATACTCAGCAGTTCAGCAACTAAGCAGCAAACATTACTTATCCATACAGTTTGACTGGATATAATCAAACATTTTCTTTTCTCTTTAAACATACTCGTACTTGTCGTTCTCTTCACTCAGCAGGCTACATGTTAAAGTCCTGAAAACAGCAGTAATTCTATCAGCCAAAGCTTGTAACATTTGCATGAGATGATAAAAAACCAGATCCCTTAATATACTGGAGATAAAAAAAGTGCACTCAAGTTAAACAAGCTGATTAGAAAAACTCAGTAGCATAAGCTTTTCCACAACTGATATGATTACTGCCAACAGGTTTTCGTACAAAGCAACCGTGACCTTGTATTAATGAATTTCATTGCTTGTCTGTTATTATCATCTTAAAGAGGCCATATTCAAAAAGTGCTGCTTATTGTAATATGGCACTAAGTAAAGAATTAGTGATGCCATATCTTTTTTAGTCTTAGAGAATGCTTAATTCGTTGACAGAGAGGAGCAGCACTGTGAGTCAGCCTTATTTCCCTTCTCTGCCTGTGTAATGGAATCAAACTGGGGTGAGATAATGCCTGAGTTGGCAGTCAGGCACAGCGCCCACATCCTTCAGTAAAGGAAGCTGGTGCAAGTCAGAGCAGTGCACTTCTGCCATCTGCTGGTTTAATATGAAAATAAAGCTCATGAGTGGCCGACTGACAGCTC
Source organism: Helostoma temminkii (assembly GCA_900302695.1). Lineage (NCBI taxonomy): Eukaryota > Metazoa > Chordata > Actinopteri > Anabantiformes > Helostomatidae > Helostoma > Helostoma temminkii. The sequence continues at coordinate 9,267 of OMLM01020578.1, read as the reverse complement.
CTGACCAATTGGCTGTTCACAAATGTCAGAAAAGGTCAGCACATCCTCTTGGCACAGCAGTAGTTGATGTAGTTTCTCTCTAAGGCATTTCTCTCTCACACTCCTAAATCCACCTGCTGTGTCCAACCACAGTCATGTATTGATTTAAAAAATTGGAAGCCTAAGGCGAACACAGGCATGGGGCCTTCTGCATCCATGGTTCTCCACCTTTTCAATCCTTATTTCCTTAATCCGTGTAATCATTAAGAAAGCCTAAGGACCTGGTTATCTTTTCCTCATTTCTTATATGGATGTAATAGTTAATGCTTGTAAATCTGCACCCCTCATGTCCTTTATCTAGACTGGTTGTCTATTATTATTGAGCACTACCACTACTAGTACCTGCCACCATTGTGAAATCAGTTGTTACTTTTGGCAATGTTAATACAAACATCTTACTCTCCTGCTGCTTCTTAATTTTTTTACTGCTTTGCTAGTGTACCCCATGTGAAAGGCTAAGGATGTTTATTTGTTTTATCATGAAAAATGAAAAAAATTATCATCAGTTTGTATTACCATGCAACATTTCCAGTTTTGGGGTAAATGGCCCCACAGCAATTTATGGCAACAATTCAGACTAACTAAATACTCCATGGCATGTTACAGGTCGTCCTAAAATATTCAGTCATCCTACATTTCATTTTTTACTGTTTGGACTTTAAATTTAACTGCAACTGTAGCTACTACATAAAAAGCTAATAAAACATAATTATATGCTAACCAGCACTATTGGAATATTCATCAATAATTAAATATATGGATCCATATACAATATGGAATAATATTTTTATTACTCATTTTGGGGTAACATGTTTTGAAATCTTCAGTGTAAGAAAGCATGTGCAATAATATATATATAAATATGTGCAATATAAGAAAGAGTAAATAAAGACAACACACACGAAGGAAGCCAATGGATAAAACCATATACAACAATCTGTCAGTATGTCCAGAATATTCAGACCTGAGGAAAGCTGAGTAATATCTGTCATATCAGAAGAGGGCACTGTTTCTTTTAAACGTGCAGAAGCAAAGTTGTAGACTTCCTGAATGTGTTGATGAAAGGTATAAAAAAATGAAAGGTGAGAACCACCTTTTTCATCTCAAATTTGGTCAGTGGTTTGACTCCTGGTTCCTCCTGTTGAGGTAGATTCAGATATGATATATGTCATATCTCTACTTTTAGCATGTTTTGTGGGAGGATCTACTGTGTGTAATCTCCCGCTAATGACAAGTAAAATTACAATGTTTTGAGAGCACACACACACACACACACACACACACAAACACACAGAGAGAGAGAGAAAGAGAGAAACCAATCTATTTTATGTGTGCAGTACTGTAGTTGTTTATAGGTTTATAAGCAATTGTTCATTCACAGAGCAGTGCAAAATTGTATAAACTGATATTGACTCCAAGCATTTTCTAAGATGAGTTTGTGACCTTGGTCTGGGGTTAAAGTGGCCATATTATGCCTAATTTAGGGTTTATATTTTATTCTTTTGATACAAGATTATATTATTTTATGTTACAGTGTGACCTGTCCAGGATGTACCCCAGCTCTCACCCACTGACGGCTGGGTTTGGCTCCAGACCCTTAAGAGAATAAGCAGTTAGAATAATGAATGGATGGATGTTATAATGTCTTTGTGCAACAGCTACTCTTGTCTTGACACTGAAGCAGCCCGTTTGAGCTCTTTCCCCATCCTGCTCTGTTCTGATTGGCCAGCTTTCCAGGGGAGGGGGGGGTGTCCACATAGAGGTCGTAGTTCTCTGGAGCATCTAATGCTAGTGCTGCTGGCTAGTGCTGGTGCTGGTTAGAGTGTTCCTGCTAAGGTTCATATTCTTGCACAACCGCTCTCAGTTTAGCCGTGGCAGCTAACCTGGGAGAGTGAGGTGGATGTTGTATGTGTAGAAGCCTAAAACAGTTATGGACTTCATACAGCTTGACATCAAGGTGTATAGCATTTTGAAAAAACAAACACGAAGAGTATTGACCAGACTGGGAGTTTCACTGCCAGCCAGCATGCAAAGACGCGTTCACCTCAAGCTGTGGGACTCTGACTATGTGTAACTTCATAAAAGAATACATGTAACATCAAACCACAAAACTATTTCCAAAAGCATAGTCTACCAACTGAACATTTTGTAACACTCAAAGGGATTTACTAGTAGAAATTGAATCAGAATTATAGCATGCTTTCATTAGTGTGTAATCATCTGGAAATAAAAACATTTTCTTTCTCTTAACATGACCTTTTCATATCTACATGGAGGGAGGGAATCTTACATTATCATGTTGAAGTAGAAGCTTGAATTTTTCTTGGCAGTCTATCCAGAAATAAATTATTTATACAGGACACATTTGGAATTTCACATTTCTATAGCAGCTGATAAAAGAATGAGAACATCCTCAAATTAACATGAATTAATTAATATATGTTAACAACAACAAGTTCAACTAATCCACCATGAATGAGTCAGTGTAAATATTTAATAAGTCAAAGCATTGCCAAAAATATTATGCTTACTGCTTAATGTGACTCACGGTGTATTTAAAATAAGCCACAGCTGCACGCCAAGATTACTACTATACCGACTATATACATTCACCCTGGTATTTGTCAGTTGTAGCAGCAAACCAGCCAAGAATACAAACACACAGTCAGGTTCAACTGTCTTACCTTAAACCAGGTGATTTTAAAACTTGATGTGGAGAGGTGCTGTTGAAGCCTCCTGTGATCCATACTAATTCATCTCACTCATTGCCCAAACATGAAAAGAAACTGGCTGTTAATGATTTTTGAGTGAGGCTCACTATAAGTTTTGGGGCATTCTCATTTATTGTAATTTAATAACAATGATGATGTGAAGCACTGTGCAGAGCGTAGCAGAGCAGGGAGAGGGAGGCTGGGTGGAGCACTTTGTGTTGATCCCAAGTCTCATACTAGCGCTGACTTCAGTTGCATATTGGCATAATGTGGTTTTTAAATAATTATAATGAGTGATTAATTAATTTTATGCTAAAACTAAAACAACTAGATTTAGATTGTTGTAAAGTGGATGAAATAATAATGATCTTTTTTCACTTGACAGACTTAAATTATTCCATTAAAGACAAGAGACATGAGAAGGAGATTTCTCTCATGCATCATTATTATACACAGGCTACTATTTCAAAGTAGCACTGCCTCTGCATTTCTCTGCTCCCAAATCACACACTGCAGAAAGGTCACACATGGCAGTCTGGTCACATTCTGCAGTTGAAAGTTATTTCCTCCTGTCATTCTCCAGGGAGAAGTGGGCTCTACAGCCCTGTGGGAGTGCTCTGCAGCCTTGGGGGCATGTCACCAGGTTTTGAGGCTGGCTCCAGCAGCCCCCCAGGGGAACCACTTGATTAATTGAGCTGACATATTTATGACGGGGCTGGCGGCTACTCTGTATGTGTGTGTGTACCTGTGAATATGTGTAGAAATCTCTGTGCATATCTGAAGGCATGCATGTCTGAATGTCTTTGTGTGTTCCTGCATGTTTATTTGCCTGTGCATGTATCTTGTGTGCAGGAAAGTCTGTACCAAAGTGTAAACTTTTAAAGAGTTGTTTGTATTTGAGTCTTTGTCTATGCATGTGTCTGAATAATACATACAACTGTGTGTTCATGCGTTTGTCTCTGTCTATCTATGTCAATTTCTGTTTTTGCGTGTGCAGGAGATTCTCTCTCTCCGCCTCTCTATAATTACAGCTTCCAGGCCTCAGCAGCATGGGGTAACCTGGATGTCAGAGCTGGCCAGACCCTCAGCATTCTCACCAGGGTGAGTCTGGGGTCTTCTGTCCAGTCAAAACTTAGCAGACCTGCCTGCAGGATTGATGTGCAGTAGGCTGGATAGTCTGCAGCCAAAACATCATCAGGACCTCTCTTTGACTTCACATTCTTCACCCAGCAGACAGTAGGTGGGTTCTTTTCAAATGAACTTGGCTTAAAATCGTGTTGGTGCTGTGTTAACGTGGCAGAGTCAGGAATGATGAAGCACTAGACAGGATGTAATATTTTCTGTTTTTACTTACTGAAAAGGCAAAATATTTATTAATATTATTATATTAATTAATTATAGCATAATTTAGCTATGCTAAAGTATGTTAATCGTTATGCTTCAGTGCAGATACATACATATCAGGATCATCTCTGAATACAATCATTTTCTTCAACTTGAGTATCAAACCATAAACTATATCTAGATTTTATTTTAACTCAAGACAAACCAAAGTACACGTAACCAGTACAACCATGAGTTAAAGCATTAGCTAGAGAGCAGGTTGAGACACTGTGAGATGGAAATGGGGGTGGGGGGGTGACCAAACACACACACACAGTGCCCCTGGAGAAATTCTTCAGATTTTTGTTGGGATTTTTAAGATTGATAACTACTAGAGAGCATAGCTGAACAGTGCGGTGCACACAAGAATGCTAAACCATGCAGATCAAATGCACAACACTATTACATTCATATAAACCAGACATTTTCTCAACAATGTTACAAACTACACATTCAGAATAGTGAAAAAAGCCCAGAGGCTTCATTTCTATGGACTTCGTGGCCTTTATGTGAAAATGTTCCCCCTGAAATTCATCAGTCACTTCTGTAGCAGCTACAGCTGTTTACTAAGCATCTTAAGATGGCTCATAACTTTCATACTGCTCTGCGGTCTGCTTGAATGCCACATATACTCTTGTAAGAGTTTGAGTGATTCAGTTTAAAAAAATAAACCCCTATATGGAAATTTAAAAATTTAAAAGTAGGGAAAAGCATGCGTCCAGAACGAGTCCATAACAGGACTCTCGTGCCACAAAATCCACATCATAAATTTTAACTGCAGTATGTAAAACATTTCATTTCCTGTCCTTCGTCTCTGGACTGAGGGCTTAAAGGCAAACACACTCCAAATCTCCCATAATCTATCTGAACAAACTGAAGTTGTCTTTCATTTGAGTTCAGCAGCAGGAATATGTTATTTTAAACATTGCATTAAACATTATTATACTGCAGCAGTAAAATTCTGTTTACTAAGTGATTATTTATTATACTCAGTGCTGAACACGTTATAGGACCATACATTTTTGCATGTTTGTACTAATCTGTTAGGAGACCACAGGGAAAAGGTTTGTTGGGCTCCCCACCTATTACATTATGTGCATTGTATATTGTGAGTACACACTTCCAACCCATAACAGGCTACACACATCAGCACTTGTGCGTACTTATAGTGAAATACTACAATCAGACCAGAATTAACAAATGATGAACCTTATAATGAAAGGTTTTTTTGTTTTGTTTTAGTGAAAGCGTTTTTTAGTAAAATTATCCCTACCAGTAATGTTAGCTATGTAACTAAGTCTTGGAAGCAAAACCTTTAGATTTATGGACTGAGTCTTTGGTCCTACTGAAAATTGGAAGCATCAACAAACCAGATGAGAAACATGCAGACCATCACTCTGGCCTTTATATAAAAGTAAGATAATTTGACATTATAAAGGGCTGTAGATGTAGCATTACATTGAGCTTGTCAGAACAAGTCACATAAGATAAAAAAGTTTCCAAACAAAAAAGCAATTAATTAAATTAGTGGTGAAACTGAGGTGAAAATTCTATAAGCATCAGTTTTTCAGCGAGAAGCAAAAAGATATTTTAATATAGGCAGAGGGAGGTTTATGACCATTAATATGCATGTACTGCCAAAACTAGACATCTTAAGCATTGGAAGAACTGAGGATTTTTAAGGAGCAATTGTTTGAGTGTCAAAGAGATCAAATTTACTTTGTTGATCTAAATACTGTTTTAATGTCCAATCTAAAAATATTGGACTTTCTGTGAAGATCAGTCTGACCTTCACTTTTAAGGCACCATTTTGGTCACATTTGACACAAAATATCACATGTTGTTATCTAAATGCAAACCTTTTAATATGAAAAATGCATACACAGTGAATCATAGTCTAAAGAAGAACATTCACTGATTTTGCTGAGCTTTTCTCTGCTTAACATGCAAACTCAGTGAGTGCCAGCAGAGGCCAGCATGGTCACAGTAAATGCAAACAAAGAGTAAGCTTGCATGTGCTCACAGAAGCACGATCAACATTTTTTATGACACACTGTTTAGTACAGTAAGAGTCACAACACATTTTTAAGCAGTGGAAAAACTAGTGGCAGGTTTAAGGTGCTGAGTTTCTCTTCAGCCTTATTTATGTTATTTCAGTGAGTAAGTTACCAAAATGAGTTAGTTACAGTTGTGAGGGGATGAGGACGGTTCATGCATGCAGGATACAAATAGTAATAAAAAAAATTTGAGACAGTTAAATAAAAACACACTTACTCATACTTTTAGAGAAACTGGAAACAAATATTTACACCTTGTCTCATTTTGTATAATGAAATAAATATGCATCATCAGTGTCTGGACAGTGACCTCCTCCTGGCAGACTTTTACCATTCTGTCTGACACATGAGAGAAACCTGGGAGTGTAATGGAGAAAAGCCTCCTGTACCTTAGAGCATTGTTCTTTTCAACCTTGACATCAAAGCACAGAGCTTGAACAGGAGATGCGTTTTCCTTCCCTCAGCTGTGTTATCGTTTATGATCAATATCAAACAGACACACCGCATAAATCAAACACGAGCAGGCCCAAATCTCTTTCAAGTACCAACAATCTCCACCATTCTAAAACAATACACAAACTGTAGCTGTCTGTCTGTTTGCCAAGAGCAAGGAAGTCAGGAAGTATTGGCCAAACATACTCGTTCTGTAAATAGATAGGGCTTAATGCCCGGCACATACACACACACATAATACAGACACAAAACACAACCAGCTGCACACACACACACACACACATACACACAGATGGAGTCACTTGTGTCCACATGCACAGACAAGCAGCACATTTCACCCCCCAGAAAGATTCACACAAAGACAAATGAGCTCGTCCCTGCACGCAAATGTGTGGCTATTCACTCATATTCACAAAGAAACCGAGAAACATTTGAGACAAACAAACAAGGTGACACTTTAACCCAGTACTTAACATCATTAGGTCGATTCACACTGGAGGGATGTCACTAGTGCCATCTAATGGTGTTTTTACCAAACTGCAAGCAGGAGAGAAGAAGCTGGATATAATCACCTGGTTATATGATTATATGCTTTTAATGATAAAAGTGATAAAAGCATAGCTTAGCAAAAAGTTAGTTATTGTTAGAAATTGTCTGCTATTGCATTGTTCTGGGTGCAAATGTTTAAGTGCAATGAGTGTTAAAAACAATATTAGAAAACTGTGACAACTAATGAAGCTCCATCTGTTGACATGAACAAAACAGTGGCTGTTTAAACTGAGTCCTGTTTTACTGGACACAACTAAAAAAATTTTAATTCAAAATGGTAAAAGTTATTTAATTGGTGGAGCGCTTGCCCATCGACTCTAGGGTCGGCAGTTAGCAACCCAACTCCTCCTGGCCATACGCTGAAGTGTTTTTGGTAAAGACATTGAACCAACAAGATATCCAAAACTCATCAGCCACCAAGGCAGCACAAGTCAATACATGCCAGTCCCAAGCCTGGTGTGTCAGGAATGGCAGGCGGCCTATAACCATCTCCAGATAAATGTGTGGTACGATCTGCCATAGCAACCCCAGTGGGCCAAAAACCAAAAAGAAAAAAAAAAAGATAAGCATAATTTGACTAAAAAGCAATTACATAATCTTCATAATAATTTTCTCATGATAACTGGTGTGCCAGTACTATGATGTAAGAATTATGTATTATTATAAAACATACCTATATGTAGACATTTAGGTCCTACAGCAGTCAGGACAAAGACCATGAACCACAAGCACAAAACTCAAGGCATTAACAAATGCCCAAAATATGCTTTAAAAAAATCTTTATTCTTTATTCTTTAGTTATATTATCATATAATATGGATTACTATGAGTGATTTATGTGTTTGATCAGTTTATATCTTTACTGAATAGGAGTCAAAATTAATTCTTAAATATAGAAACAGTAATTTGACAAATCTAAATCTAACTTAACACACAAAACAAGAAAAACTAAGGTGCACCAATGCACCAAGGCGGCTGACCATGGTACCATCTGGGTCGAAAAGGGGAATTTTCAGCTGCATTTTAAAATTTCATCCCCTGATAGAATTTGTTAGGTTATCATGGAGACTCCATCTGCTTAGGCAATGATACAGGCACTGTCAAGCTTCAGAAAAAGCCAACAGGTGGATTTTTGGCTTAAACCTTTTATCTGTTATTCAGAGGTTTCATCTGCATCACATATTTATTTATTTTTTGTATGATTTTCACCTGCAAATGTAACTACAATAGCTGGTTAATGACATAGTTCTGTTAGTGGGACTAGTCATTTCAGTTGATGACTTCACTCAAAATGGATAAAGAAACTTCACATGCTTTCCATTGTCTTGAGAAGTTAGTTCCCGCAATATGTACTCCTCCAGTATTTCTACGGTAAACTCAGACTGGAGTGGCCTGCTGATGGAACGCTCCCAGGCTGTTCCCAGTGAAAAGGAAATAACATTTCCCCAGGACATCTCTCCAGATCCTTTCAAGGACAAAGCAGTGGACAGCATTGTTTTGTTTTATGGAGTTCTTGGAGATAATTGAAAATTGTCTGTTTTGTTTATCTCCACTTCCCCACGCTGTTTGGTCACAAATCTCCTCCACACACTGCCCGGAGCAACTGCTGTCCCCCACCACCGTGACTGTTTGTTTTTCAAACCGCTATCTTTTGTTGGTTGTGGATTTTGTTTTTCAGACAGTGCTTAGAAGGGAAATTTGTTCAGTCTGTATCTACAGAAGTGTGTTTGAGAAAGTCAGCTCTTATCTCAAGTTCTCCTAAGCACAGGAAGTGACCGGCTGCGAGGAAATGCTACTGCTAATGTAATGTAACATAGACTGTGCATTCTTCAGAAGTGATGGGATCAGGAGGAAGTTCAAGTTAACTCTTTAAAATTTTTAGGACTAGATTTTAGTTTTACCCTGTCTGAATACAGATTAAGTAACCATCTTACTTTGAGGAAAGAGTGAGTTTTGTCAAGCATCTTGGCAGCATATTTATATACTTTATATCATACTTTGTGATTATGTTTATGATATAAAGTTTATTTATGTCTTGTAGTTAGTGGCCATAATATGCTTAATACGGGGTTTAT
>OMLM01020575.1:22734-34212 GCA_900302695.1 Helostoma temminkii | reverse complement strand
CTCTCTCTCTCTCTCTCTGTGTGTCTCTGTCTCTGTCTCTCTCTGTCTCTCTCTCTCTCCCCTGCAGTCATCGGCCCTGAGGCTGTGTATTCCGGGTCTTCAGTTGCTGCCCATCCAACTTGCCTGCCTACCTACATGCCTGTTGTTTGTTGTTGTTATTAGTTGTGTGATCTACTTTTCTTTTCTCATTCTTTCCACTCACCCCAACCGGCTGAGGCAGATGGCCGCCCACCTTGAGCCTGGTTCTGCTGGAGGTTTCTTCCTTTCTTAAAAAGGGAGTTTTTCCTTTCCACTGTTGCCTAGTGCTGCTCAAAGGGGGATTTGTTGGGTTTTTTCTTATCATTTAGTTGTATCGTAAGGTCTTAAACCTTACATTGTAAAGTGCCTTGAGATGACTTTTGTTGTGATTTGGTGCTATATAAATAAAGTTGAATTGAATTGAAAAATATCATCATAATCATATAATGTATAATCTGTTATTGAGCTACAACCAAATATGTTTGAATGTTATAATCCAGAAAATATTTTGTAGATGAGACAACTGGTTGGTTGTAGTCAAGTCCACCTTGTGCAGGTGAGAAAAATATTTTCAAGACCATTTACTCATTTGTAATTTTACTGATACTAGAAATAGTGTGTCTGCATATGGTTTTTAATCATTGATAATTTATTGATATTATTATTTATTGATACAAGACATTGTGAAGGCAACAAAGGCAGAATTCAACATTGTTGTATTTTAGGATACTATTCATTTTAATGTAGCCCTTTCACTTTAAAGTCTCTTACAACTGAACATTGCTAATATTGAATAAATGTGTTTAAAAAAGAGGATTTTTATTTTAAAGAAAACATCCTGTAAAGGATCAACAAATGTGTCTCACTATATTACCTCAACATTGTACCCTGCAGTTTTTTACTTCAGGTAAAATGAAATTAAAGACAAAATGTTTTTACAGATCTGACCCTGATCTCTGTTCAGTCACAAGCTCGTGACTTGTATTTTCACTGGGCCTACGTCTGATCACCTTTAGTCTGTGTGAATCTTCTATTTAACTGTTTTATGACTGGCAGCTCATCGCCAAAGCCCTGGTGATTACCTGGGTGAGGTTGTGTCAGTCCGCCTGGAGCTGGAAGATCCAACTTCACTTTGACTCCACACTCACCTCAGATGGTATCTTCCTCCTGTGTAACTGATCCAGGTGGTCAAAGTAGGTTAAATAGCTGGAAAACACGCATGAGACCGTGAACTGCAGACAAGTTAAAATCAGTCCCACTATATTAAAAGTGCGCAGCTGAGACGCTGCTGGACTCAGTGCACGGTGACATCAGAGGCACCGTCTGATATTCACCATATACTATAAACAAAGTTACAAACAAAATGATTTAATTTAAAAACCTTTACAGTTTTAGTAACTAAAAGTTATCATCAACTTTTGAAAAACGAATCCACCTTTTTTCCACCTTCAGTTTTTATGATTGCAAACACAATGAGGAGCAGGCTACATCATGGTTTAGAAATAAATGAACAAAACTAAACTTCTTATATCACAATAAATGAGCAAATAAATTATAATTAGCCTCTGAGAAAAAAATATGTAGTTTATTTAGGCTTAATGTGAATTATTATTAATAAATAATAATTATTAATTAATTACCATCTTTTCTATGGTGTATTCCAGACCCGTATGTTTTTACTTAGTACTTTGTAGAATACTACCACAGAAAATATGAAGTCATTTTACTGTGTACCTTAGAAATAATCCAAGTACAACAAACAAAAGTTATCTTTTCCCCCAAAGTTTAAAGCAATATAAAATCAGATTATTCAATAAATAGTATTATATAGATTATATAGTATATACAGTAGGTATACACTTTTATTGTGTATCAAACTGAGGAAAAAAGCTGACATTTGTTCACCATAGGGTACTTTGGCCATGTACTACTACAAAAGTACAAAGTAAAAATTACTTTATATTTTGTGCGGTAGTATTCTATGAAGTTCTAAATACAACCATTGAGGACTGGAGAACTACTTATTTAATAATACATTTCTTAGCTACAAACTCTGGGCATAACGCGGATAGTACTTTGGTACTGAGTTCCTCAAAAAGTACACAGTGATCAATGAAGTACCAGCAAAAAGGAATATAAAACTACTAATTGAATGATCAGAGGCACTGTGGTGCAGTGGTTAGCACTGGGTTCGATTCCCGGGGTCGGCCAGGGTCTTTCTGTGTGGAGTTTGCATGTTCTCCCCGTGTTTGCGTGGGTTCTCTCTGGACACTCCAGCTTCCTCCCACAGTCCAAAGACATGCAGTTAACTGGGGACTCTAATTTGCCCGTAGGTGTGAGTGAGAGTGGCGACCTGTCCAGGGTGTACCCTGCCTCTCACCTGTGTGACAGCTGGGATAGGCTCTGGCACACCCGTGACCCCTGCGGGGACTAAGTGGTTCAGAAGAATAATCGGATTTTATTCAACATAAGTACACAAGTAACCAGTTTGGCCTGTGTGTGTTTTAACTGTAACACTGCTGGGAAGCTGGGAAAATGAAAAAAATGTTCAGTCATTTTACTGACAAAACGCACATATTGGAAAATGGCTTTAAATTGAACTGTAATGGCTTCGGTTTGTGCGCTGACTCCATCGTACCAGAAAACATGAGAGTGTGTTTAGAAAAAGCTTTATTGTGAAGCAGGTGGGGACTGGAGGAGCCCTGGGGAATGGTGTGGATCAGTGGAGGAGAGGAGAAACGAGAGGAGATCTTAATGGAGGTTCAGACTGCTTGGAATAATGTGTCAACAGTGCTTCTACTCATTTGTTCAGGTAAGTGTTAGTCTGACGGAGTAGTCTGGACTTACAGGTAGGTAGTGCAGTAATGGGTAGGCAGGTTGCAGCTGGAGGAATAATTATAAAACACCTACATTATAAAACACTACTGGAACAGCTCAGCAGGTGGCAGGATGTTGTGTCAACGCAAAGTATTTGCGACTTGTCCTTTACGTTAATGGTGAACATATCGTCATTATATTGACAGAAAGTGGAATCCAGTTGCTATTACGTTTCTCATAAAACGTAAGCCAAGTGGCAGTTTAGTTTTATAGAAACATTATTTTTAGCAAGTGTCTCTGTGTGTGTGCACATCTGCAGGGGAAGAAATGACATGTCTTCATGTAAATAAGATAAATAACATCAGGCTATTTAGTTTGGTTAATGAAAGAACAAGGTATAGACCTGTTCTATAGGAAGGCAACCTTAAATGAGTCTGCTGATCTGGCGTTATATAGAAAATCAAATTAAATAAATGAACTTGACCTTCTAAAAGTTTTGTCTTGTCATCGTAGATGATATCATCTATGAACTTGATCATGGCTTTGGAAGCCAAACATCACTGAGATGAAGCTGTTCTGTAGGAGGATCTGACTAAAATGTCTCCAAGCTGACGAGCAGGTCTGTTACTAGGAACTTTTAATTGAAGTCACTGCTGCTAATGGGCATCACATCAGATACTCTGGTGACTGTCCTGTAAAATACGACTGTATAGGTCCAAAGAGACGAGATGTACATGTTATGTTATGGAAGCTTTCACTGCTTTCACTGATGAAAAGCTTCCATTTTGGTACCTGCCTCTCTTTCAGCAAACACTGTATGAGGATGTAGGGGCAGGTTGTGAGAAAACACGAGTACTTTACTGTGTTGACATCATTGTGTCGACACTTTTAAAAACTGTCTCCATGATGCTGTTGTGTTTGCTTCCTACAGGTGAGTGGATTTTAAATTATCCCTTAAAATTATTTAAGTATACTTAAAGTTTATTTTATTAAGTATACCTCAAGTACACTTCAAGTATAGTAACTAAACTTCTATGTATATTTGTTAGTACAATATTTTAATTCTTCTTGGGATTTAACTGGGCCACTTTTTAGTTTACCTCTGATAAGTACATAAAAAGTATATTATAGGTATGCTAATTATTAGTTTAAAAGACGTATACTAGTAGTATACTTGACTGTACTTCAAGACAAGACAAGACAAGACACTGTACCCAGACTATGGCAAAGGGGCAGCCTGTCCACCAGAATTTCCCCAAGGGGATGAGTGAAGTGTCAGTTATTATTTTAGTGAAACGCTGAACCTCCATCTTAGTTGTCATCAGGAGGAGAAAGTATTTGCACTGCAGAGCTTTGAATGTGTAGAAGGTGAAACACGACTGAAGCTGAATTTTATTTTTATTTTTTGCAGTTTTATTTTCTGCAGTTTTTTGCAGAACACAGAAATCCCAAATATTGACTTTCTGCCACTGTGACGTCATCCTGCACTGATCCTGGTCTTCTAACGTTAGAAACTTTTACAGCCTACATCATGATTGAGTCACACTGTCAGCTGGAGGCAAACAACAGGTAAAAACAGGTATTTTATTCAGTCATTGTTAAAATTGTTAGCAAAAGCAAAAAACCAGCTCCAACAACTGACTGATATCTCACAGAGTAACGCACAAAGTAACTGTGTGTATTTCTGTTTGATTTCACCTTTTTTATTTTTATTTAAGTGACATTTCTTTGTAGAAACCTTTTTTTACTTTGACATTAATAATGACATAATGTTTTTCTGAAATTTTTTCATCAGACTCACCAACTTATACTGACCACGATTGATCTATAATGTCAATAAAAGGATGAAACATCCAAGGAGGTCAATACTTCCTATAGGCACTGTAAGTACAATTTTAAGGTATGGCTTGGACTATTTACATTGTTATTGTTACTCCACTACATTAATTTTAACAGCATTAGTTACTAGTTACTTTCTACATTCTTATATTTTAAACTAATAAAGTGCTGATGTATCACCTCTGAGAAGAATTTGGACCAGATGTACTTTATGTTATCAACATTGTCTAAAATACTTAGTTTTCTTAGTGGAGCAATTTTACTTCTGTACTTTGAGCTAATTTTTTAATTAGGTAAAATTTTATGTACTTTAGTACTTGAGTTGACAACTGCTAAGATATTTCATCGTGTAGTGAAGTATTACAGTATTTCCAGGCAAATGCTGCCACTTTTACTTGAGCATTAAGTTTTTGTACTTTATACTTCAAGTACAATTGAAAATTTTAATTAAACATTTCTGCAGACATGGTTAGTGTTTGCTGGACTGGTCTGTGGATCAGCAAAAACTGTATTCTGCTGCAGAAACTGTAGAAATCCAGAAAATACATGACAATTCGTCATAACCTTGAATATACATACACTGACACAACACAATGATGGACACCAGCTAGTTATCCACTGGATCATAGTTAATGCTCAATCCATGTGTAACTGACATCACCTAGTTTACATCTAGAAGCAATGATGTGTCTGTCAGAGTACCTGTTCTTATGATCCAGTCTGGTTTAACCAACAACTAAAACTATGGTAAAAGAGTGATTTAAAAAAAAAGGTAAAAGTTAGTTGTGTACTTCTCTGAGTAGTCAGGCCCTGACTGTTGTCACTGTGTTCATTTATGCTTTTTCCAGTTTCTAAGCTGAGGGTGGTCACTATATGGGCACAGCCTGTGTTTTTAAACTATGAGTGACCATGTTAACTGGTGACTGATTTTCTGATTGTGGCGCTGGACGCTTGTAGTTACAGCAGCTGAAGGAGACAGGAAAGGAGCAAATGTGCTGTTTTCACCAATGACGGTAAGTAATAATCCGACCCAGTTTGTATGTTGCAGTTACTGTAGTTACGGAAGTTTGTGAATGACAAATGTTGGAAGGCTGAGTGACCCTCAAAACTTTCTGTGGTCTGTTTTTATTAAAATATCAAAGCATTTTTTATTCTGTAGCACACAAATAAATAAAGCACCGTGTCTCTGTGTGGGATATTTTAGTTGCCTTGTAATACGCCTCCATTTTCAACACTAACACAACTGGCTGTGTCACTTTATCAGAACAAATGTGTGATGATGAATGTTGTTTTACAGTTTAAATGTTTAGTTACTCAGGTTTAAGGTTTAAGACCTTACAATACAACTAAACAATAAGGAAAATTATGATGAAGAAGACCTTTTAGGGGTGCTTGCTGGTTACATGGACACCTCAACTCCATGTTATAGTAAAATGGTACAAAAGTTTTATGTTTGGATGTTCATACTTGGAATAAATGATTTAGATACTGACATATGTGTTGCACATTACATTTCCTATATAGTAGTTTTCATGACTGAAGAAACTCTCCAGTCAGTCTCCATGATCTTAAAAAGAAATCCCTTATCACGTATCACCATGTAAGGATCATCATCATGTTAATGAAAACTCATCTCCTTTTTCATCAGCCTCTGGAACTAAAAAGTGATGCATGTTCTCTGAGCTAAATGTGTAAAGGCCGACCTGCTGACACGAACTGTCAGTGGTTCCCTTTTTTTGGCTCCTGGTCCATGAGCATTTTCCACATTCGGATGCTGAATCAAATCCCACGAAAGCTTGTTGCATTTTTAGTGAGGTTAGGTTAGTTAGGTTAAGTGACTGGTATTGATGTCAGGTCGGCCTCAGTCCCCAGACACACCTCAGTGTGGTGTTCTACAAAATGGCTGCGTGAGGTGAAAAATAGTTCAGGATTTTTGACAGCTGTGTGGGATCCAGCCCTTGAGCAGCACTGAGCTTCTTCCTTAGGTAGAGGGGCCATCACCTCCTCAGACATCAGGGAATGCTCGGCCTCTACCCCAGGGCTAGACCCTTTCTTAGTGTTTTCTAGTTCAGCCTCTTATGGCCCACAATTAGACTGTGAGTTAAAAGAAAGAAAGAGATTCTGGAGTAAGTTTGATGAGGTGCTAGAGAGCCTTCCCAGATTTCTTCAGATTTCTGCAGTTAGCATTTACTTCCAGAAGAGGGAGCAACAGAGTTACATTTAAGAGTGGAGGTAGGAGTACGCAGGTGGACTACATTCTATGAGGCAATCTGAGAGAGATTAGTGAGAGTGTAACCAGGCTGCATCGGACGGTGCTAGGTGTGTCATCTGGAAGGAGGAAACATTGAAACCCTGAAGTAGCGCTGTTCTATACATGCAGCTGTTCCAACGACAATGTCCCCAAGGGGATCAATAAAGTATCCATTATTATTATTGTTATCATTATTATGATAAGGAAACTTAGTGGCGGGAAGAGAAAATACAGGACAGCACTGAGAGGAAGAGGTTAGCTCAAAAGAAGTGGGATGCAGAAGGGACTGAAGAAGGAATGATGAATCATAGTGCAGAGTGAAGAAGGAAGTGAGGGAGGTCATGTGATTCAAACAGAAATCAGGAGGAGAGGCACCCTGGCAGCGTTTCAAATACACAGATATATTTGTCTGCTTATTCTGGGTTGTTTATTGCTTTTTTGTTTGCCACATAAATGATATGTGTTATTTCTTGTTGGGTGACTTTGTTATTAATGTTCAATGTTGAAAATTAGTAGTATTTGACAGAAAATGCATGATTTTGCAACAACAATGGACCTAAAATAATCCATTAGGATCATTTATGTATTTCTGACTTAGTAAATAGAAATAATTTTGATAATCCTACATGAACTATAACAGGAGAAGTTTAGTCTGATTTAATGTCAGACAGTAAGAAAAAGCCAAGCTGTCACAGTAAACATAATATAATTTTGCTTATCAGCTAAATCTAAACAATAAAAGACATTATAAAAATGAATGTTTTGAATTCTTTTCTTGACTGCCTTTTAGTTAAAACTAGCTTTATATGTTTAAAAGATTATCATTATTTTTTGTTTCTAATGTATCAGCACATTAGAGTCTGTGCTGACCTTCCTTCAAGCTGACTCATGTTGAATGTGTCACATTTATTTGGTGAAATGAGTTTTTGTGAAAGGAATCAGAAGTAAAAACATAGTTTTCAGTTAATTTGTGTAGTTTTGATGAAGTAGTGGAAATGTGTTTAAACATTAGGGGAAAACTGTAAAAGAAATTTCTGCACTGTGGCAAACCTTTGTGCAACATTTCACTACGTTTAAGATATGTTGCTGCCATCAATTGTATCACATGTAAATTGTGCATTTTCTGTTTAATCATTTACATTTAGTCATTTTGCAGACGCTTTTATCCAAAGTGACTTACACATGAGGTTCAAGGCAACAAAAATCTAAGTCAACATTAAAGCAAAGTGCTATCAGAAGAAGTGTGTCCATTTCATGAGAAGCAAGTGCAAAACGTTTATTAAGTTTTCGTGCATAGAAAGTTGCAGAAAGTTCTGTTTATAGTAGTTTCTCGAATATTGGGAGTGAGGCTGCTGACTGTGCAGAGTTTAGTAGTTCTTTTCACCATCGCAGTGGACGGGAGGGATTGTTCCATTTGATATGTTTTATATGTTCTACTGTGAAAACATCAATTCAACACGTTTCTACTTTTTTCAGCAGAGGTTGTGTTTATCTTTCAGTAAGATTTCAGATACTGATTTGTTTCCTACTATGATCAGTTACTTGGTCTAAAGCTACTAACAAGAAAGAAGAATGTAGATGATGTCATTTAAGTGTCAGTATACACAGTATGTTATCTTACAGCTACTTCTATTGCATGTAGTTAAATGTTGGTTTCTGAAAAAGGAGAATGAACTGTTGTCGGTTGTCAAAATTCTTTTAGCGACTGGTTGTGTTTTTTTTCTTCCATTTATATGGTTTTTATTGCACTCTCCTTTCATCACCATTAACCACAAATTCTTCATTTTGTGCTTATCAAACCTCCTAGTGGCAGCCATTTTGATGACAACAGTGCACATTGTTATCATGCATCAAACAACAAGACTGAGAAAATCGTATAAATGTCACAGTAAATACAGAAATACACACAAGCATACATTTATTTTGTTTTTTAATTAAAATAAAAAAAGATTCAGACCAAAAAAGGCGATCAAAGATAGTAAAGGAGCTGTTATTGAGAAACATTGTTATTAACTATGCAATAAACAAAAAATACAGTCAAATGGTGATCAAAACTTTACCACCACATTTTCATGACATACTAAACTTCTACTTTTGTTACTCATCTTTTGAAATGATAATAAAAAGGATGTGAACACAGTTACACCAAGCGTAGATGCAGTGATGCTGCTGTTTCCATCAGTTAAGAGAAGATGATGAATTTGATCAGTGGTGCCACCAGGAGCAGAAGACCAGCACTAGTGCTGCTGCCACTGTTGCAGTAGTCACCCTGACAGCAACTAACATCTTGCCCAGCAGCTGCTGTTATCTGTGCACTTTGCAAGTTTGCACACACCTGTGTGGAGGCACAGCCCTTCACTGTCGTCTTCTGATCTCCTGAAGTCACTGAGAGAATGAAAACAATGTGAGAGTCAGGTTTTAATACATTTACTGAATTAGAATCACTGAACATTCAGAGCAGAGGAAATATGTGAAACACAGTAAGATGCTAAATACTGAAAGCCTGGTACCTGTTGCTGAGATGCACTGATCCTCATCTCCCTCACAGTTCAGAGTTGCATTGCATGTTTGTCCATTGCAGGTGTAGCATTTTTTACCATTGGGAACGGTTTGGGGCGGAGCTGTAACAGAATGGATATTGTTCATATTGGTTGGAGAGGAGAGACTGTAATTGACATTTCTTCTTCAAAGCTGCTCTAACTTAAACTTAAGTTGAACTTTTAAATCAAACAATTTTTAAACATGTAACTAAAAAGCAAATGTTCCACAAGATGTTAAAGCCTCATCTAAAGAGCAGCAGACAAAAATAAGTATGTTACCAGGGGCTGTCTGATTGTTGCAGAGGTCAGTGTTGCAACAGCTGCTGGTATATACGATTTTGGAAACTCCAAAGTTTACTGAACCCGAGAAACATTCTTTGGCCAAAGCACAGGTTTTCCCACTGAAATCAGATATTACTGAACCACCTGCAACAAAACAAGAACCTGTTTAAACTGTGCTGGTATGAAACAGTTTTACACCAAGAACAAAGCACTAGAAAATAACATACCTGCATATACAACCACTCGTGCTGCACCACACTGAGAACTCAGTGGACATTCTTTTGTTGTATTTGTGCAGGATGCTGAGGTTCCTGGTATACACACATAACATCTTAGAGTGTAGGCTGAAAACACAAAAAAATGGTAAATTAAAATTTCCTAAAACATCAATATAAACGTCAATATAAATTTCTCAATATAAATCTGTACACACAATAGACCACAAAGGACAACTGATGAAAATTAAAAAGCTATAAATGTCATTAGTTTTAAATACATAATAAAAACTGACCTTCTGGAAGAAGCACAATCCCAAAGATGAGCAGGAGAAGATGCATTTTAGGATGTCAGGACACAACTGAGCTGTAGCTTAAACTGTTACACCTATATGTACTGCAGTACTACAAAGAATGACATCACCTGGTACCACTCCTTTACCTACCTTTCACCGTAAACTGAAACTTAAAAAATGCCTAATGAAATGAAAGGGTTCATGACTTCATGGGAGACGACCAAAGAGGACACCACTGTTCAAAGCAAATATTAAAAAGTAAGACTGGAATTTGCCACAATGCATGTTGACAAACCACAAAGCTTCTGGGAGAATGTCCTTAGGACAGATGAGACAAACTGCAGCTTTTTAGCAAGTCACATTAGCTCTATGTTCACAGACGCTAAAATGAAGCATACTAAGAAATGAGCACTGTACCTATGTGAAACATGGAGGAGGCTCTGTTATGTTCTGGGGCTGCTTTGCTGCATCTGGCATAGGGAGTCTAGAATCTGTGCAAGTACAATGACATCTCAAGACTATCAAGGCATTCTGGAGAGAAATGTGCTGCCTAGTGTCAGAAAGCTTGGTCTCAGTCGCAGGTCGTGGGTCCTTCAACAGAATAATGATCCAAAACACACAGAATGACTAAAAACTAAAACACTGGACTGTTCTGAAGTGGTCTTCTATATGCCCTGATCTAAATACTGAGACAGCTAGAGCAGTCTGGTCACGAGGAGTGGGCCAAAATACCTACACATACACAATGCACATGCACTCTAGACTACTTCTTGGCGAGCAGGTCCAGACTTTACTTTCTACACATGCAGCACCCACCTGGACATACTCCATTTCTCACATAAGGGGAAATGGTCAGTTTGATTTTGTTGAGGGAGGGTCTCTTTCCAGCACTGAAGCAGAGCTAATCACATTATTAGAAACAGCTCTATTTAGAGTTTTATGTGTTTGCTGCTGTGAAATGGAGTTTCTAGCACGTAGGTTTCATTTCCAAACAAATGGTCAGGACCAATGTGACCAGGTATTGTGCAACATAAAATAAAGGTTCAGGGCAAATGAAAGTCACACTACACGCGGTGAGCTATACTTCCTAGGTTCCAAGTAACATTATGCTGTTAACGGTTCAATAAAGCCACTACCCTGATACTGTACAGGAAGAAACAACAGGCCTGTGTATGTACAGGTATTGTGCAATTCAGGAAATTTAACTGGATTTATTTTGT
>OMLM01020571.1:13609-24968 GCA_900302695.1 Helostoma temminkii | reverse complement strand
AAGTGCCTCAAATAAGGTGTTAATTGGCTACAGCTGAAACTGCCCCCTCGTTGAAACCAAACTAATTTGTGTGCCTTTGTTAGGTCAAAGGTGTAAATGCCCTGGGATTACTAAGATGAAACTAACAACAATAACAGACCTAATATCCACTTCACAAGAAAAAGCAAAAACAGAAACAGACAGAAACTCAGCTACCTCTGAAACCACCAAACAAATTCCAAACAGCACTTTTTGGTCCTGTCTTAGTTTGTTTGTCCATTTAGAGTACATCTGGAAAGTATTCACAGTGCTCCACTTTTTCCACATTTTGTTGTCACAACCTTTATCCAAAATGGATGAAATTAATTATTTTCCTCCAACTTTTACAAAAAATACCCTATAATGACAAAATGTTTGCCTTTGCCATGTCACTCAAAATTGAGCTCAGGTGCATCTTGTTTTCACTGATCATCCTTGAGATGTTTCTACAATTTGACTGGAGTCCACCTGTCGTACATTTAGCTGATTGGACATGATTTGGAAAGCCACACACCTGTCTATATAGAGTCCCACACTTAACAGTGCATGTCAGTGCACAAGCCATAAAGGCCAAAAAAATGTATGTAGACATCTGAGACAGGATTGTATTGAGGCACAGATCTGGGGAAGGGTACAGAAAAAAAAATCTGTAGCATTGAAGGTCCCAATGCGCACAGTGGCCTTCATCATCCGTAAATGGAAGAAGTTTGGAACCACTAGGACTCTTCCCACAAGCGGGATGCACCGGCTAAATTGAGCAATTGAGGGAGAAGTTCCAAGAACCTGATGGTCAGTCTGACATGGCTTCAGCACTTCTCTGTGGAGAGAGGAGAACCTTCCTCCTGTAACAATCTATTAGTTCTGTTTGCCCCTCAGGTTCAGCCACTCAAAACCCAAAGTGCGCCTTGACTAGACTACACATGTTAATTGTGCAGAACACCATCCCACAAGCCCTCAACAACTTTGTGTTTTACTCACCTGCCCCTGGTTCCAGTCCTCACTCACCTGCCCCTGGTCTTCACTCACCTATGTCCAGTCTTCACCCGTTGACTCTGGGTTCCTGCCTGCATTTATCATCTCCAGTTCTCTTCCTGCCTTCATCTTCCTGCTCCAGAGGGTCATTCCTCACCTGCAGACAGGTGTCTGACTGCATTCTGGGTCCAAACTAACACACAGTAGTGTGAGAGAGCAAGCCCAACCAGAACAAACCATGGACACAGCAGTCAAAGCCAAGGAGGGCAAGGAAGTCATACGGACAATCAACAATATTCATGCCACAGCAGTTAACTCACTAGATCCAGAAAAGAAACTAGCCTCACTTGAATTCATTGAAAAGATCATCTTCTCCAGGCCTTGGCTATTTGACCTGACCAGAGTACCCCAGATCGTTGCTGATCATGCCTCCGTTAGGCACGACCTAAAGAAGGTATTAGAGACACTCAGTGACCATGCCACCGTCCCTCGAAACAGCCCGCCTGCTTCTCCTACCCACTATTTCTTACACTTCCACGCCTTCCATCACCTGTGACTCTGAGCATTGCTGAGGCCAGAAGGGTTCAAGTGAAGGCACAGTCCAGTCAACATTTCATCCTCTATCCCATGGATTCTGAGAGAGGAATATATCGTGTCCTCACAAGAGACAACATAGACGGTTCCTGCACCAGCCTCTGAATCGGTCCCCACTCCTACCCCAGCCTTCGTGCCAGGGCTCTCTCCTGCCCAGGCACCTGCTTTTGCACCAGACAAGGCTCCAGCACCCACTTCTAAAACAGACTCAGCTCCGGTGCCTGCACCAGGCCTTGCTGCACCATCTGTTCCTGCATCAGGCCTAGCTGCTGCATCAGATTCTACAGCCACTCCTGCACTGGGTTAGGGTAGCCCTTACCCTGTGGCCACGTCCTGTTCCTGTCCCGACTTATGGCTCACTGGTCACACCCTGTTCTGTTTTTTTTTTAATAATTTACACACTTGGACAGCTGCATGTATAGAACAGGGCTACTACGGGGTTTAAGTGTCTTGTCCAAGGACACCTCAGCATGTAGCCCCGAGAGGACCAGGAGCCAAACCTGCTAAACCTGGGGTCAATTCAATTCAAGTTTACAGAACAGAAACATGTAAACTTGAAAAGGAACTTGAACCCTGGCCCCTCACATCAAAAGTCACATGCCCTACCTACTGACTATCCTTATCCTGACCCTGCTCCTGCCTCCGGGTGGCTAGATGCCGAGGCCACCCTCGCTTTGGCTCCTGTCCTTGACCACAAGTTGTCCGGCAACATAATTGCCACACTTTCAGTTCCTGCTCCTGAACCTGGGCAGTGAGACAACAAGACTCCAGAGAAGTTCCTCCATCCGCCCTCTAAATGGACTCTGCATTGCCGACAATACTCCACCCTTGACATAGCCACATCCTGCTCCTGTTGTGCGTCCACAGTGGAGCTGAAGAAGTCTCTGACTGAAACTGCTCCGCTGTTTGACCAGTAGCTGTGGAGAGGATGTGACTGTTCTCCATGATATTCAGCAGTTTGTGCAGCATCCTCCTCTCCACCACCTGCTCTAAAGCTTCCAGGTTTCCCAGCACAGAGCCAGCCTTCCTGATCACTTTATTCAGTTTCAGTTTCAGTTATCTGTACATCTCCACCACCTCCACCTTCTCTCCTTGCTCTAGGTCTTGTTTACATTCAAGGTCAGGTGGTTGTTCCCACACCACTTGACAAACCTGTCCACCAGACCTCTGTACTCTGTCTCCTCCCCACCGCTGATACACCAACCACTGTAGAGTCACTGAGAACTTCTGCAGATGGCAGGACTCAGTGTTGTACTGAAAGTTTGATTTTTACAGGGTGAAGAGGAAAGGTCAGAGGACAGTCCCCTGAGGTGCTCCTGTGCTGCTGACCACCTGCTCAGAACTGTGGTCTGTCTGTGAGTTAGTCAGTAATCCAAGAGGCTGTTGAGGAGTCTTAGTTTACCTGCACAGGTTAGTCCTGCTATGCAACAGGTTGAGTCTGGTTGACATCATCAGGTCCTCACTGTATGGTAGCTGTGAGTACATCTACCTGTTCTACTAATAGAACACGTTCAGAAGAATCAGACTTATGGGTTAACAACAATTTAACTTTGTGTGTCCTTTATTAAAACTTAAACAAACATCAGGTTTACATCCACATGTTCCTGAGACATTTCAGCAAAGAGTCAGAGAAACTGATTCAATCCGGCAGTGAGTATTTCTACACATCAGTTAGTATTACTGTACTGTACTCCAAAGTTGAGCAGAAAGTAACTTTACCATAAACACGCTGATTGTTTAAATATAAACACAAATAAACACACCGCAGTAAAAGTACCAGAATATTACTGTAGTACTACACAGTAAAACATGTGAAGCTGTTAGAGAAAACAGATTAGAGTGAGAATAAATAGAACGTGACCTGCTTCCTGTCCAACTGCTTCTTTCCTTCCTGTTTCCTTCCCTACCCCCCTCCACCCCTATTAGAAACCATTACTTTGACCATTATTCATTTATAAAACTACTACCTGATGATA
The DNA here is from genome assembly GCA_900302695.1 of Helostoma temminkii. NCBI lineage: Eukaryota > Metazoa > Chordata > Actinopteri > Anabantiformes > Helostomatidae > Helostoma > Helostoma temminkii. The sequence continues at coordinate 21,408 of OMLM01020571.1, read as the reverse complement.
ACGGTCCTGCTGTCATGGTTACCATTGTTAGTCTGGCTACTGTCACCTGTTAAACTGGTTACCATGATGACACTAACAGGCAAGGACTGGACTGGACGCTGAGTCTTGTCCTGATGGAACAGGGTCTCCTGGTCCAGTGAGTCATGTTCTGTCTGACCTCCAGACCTGGTCTGACAAAGTGACTTAAAGAAATCTGGTTCTGGAGTGATCCTGTCCAAACCTTCAGGTTGTAAGCGATAAACTATGTTATCTCAAAAAGTGCTGGGACACTCTGGATTTGGTCTTTACATGGACCCTGCTCAGACCAGGTTCATGGTGGTGCAGGTGAAGACCATGATACGGACTCCAGGTGTCCTGGTGTATATATCCTCCAGGTTTCGTCTGATTCAGAATATGATCTGTGGAATAAGCTGGGTCAGGTCTGATTCACATCAGATCCATGTCCAGCTTCATCCTGTTACCAGATCCCCCAGAGTCCTGCAGAGACCTTCAGAGGTCAGTAGAGTCCGGCAGCTCAGAGAGGTGGTCTCAATGATCTGCATCAGTGTGGGTCAGAGCTCTGAGGATGTGATTCTCTCGCTCCAGCTGCTGGTTCCTCTCCTGCAGGTCTCTGATCTGGTCCCTGAGCAGCTCCACCTCTTCCCTGACAGCCAACAGCAGGTGGCTCTTCACCAGGTCCTGCAGCACACACACACACACACACACACACACACACACACACACACAGAGCTCAGAGGTCAGTGTGTGAACAAAGATCCTGTAGACACTACACATGCATCACTCTGACTAAGCAATAGAGGGAGCCACAGTATCAGCAGTGATCAGGTTTCATTAGATCAGGTTTTTTCTAAACCATCACAAACACATTTGAAACAAACTTCATAATCAGATACAGTTTGTTCAGGAAGAAACTGATCAGTTTCTGCAGTGACCATCAGACACGTTAATATTCACTGGATGAAAAGTCCTGATGGATGAGACACATTAGAACTAGAGTAGAGTCACAGTGGAACGAGAGTAGCGTCCGAGTATAACTAGAGTAGAGTCACAGTGGAACTACAGTCACAATAGAACTAGAGTAGAGTCACACCAGAACCAGTAGAGACTGAGTGAAACTAGACTCACAGTAGAACTACAGTAGGGTCACAGAACTGGACTAAATAGAACTAGAGTAGAGTTACAGTAGAACTGGAGTAGAGTCTTAGTGGAACTAGAATCACAGTAGAACTAGAGTAGAGACACAGTAGAACTAGAGTAGAGACACAGTGGAACTAGATTAGAGTCAGAGTAGAACAAGAGTAGAGACACAGTAGAACTAGAATAGAGACAGCAGAACTAGAGTGGAGTCACAGTAAAACTAGAGTCACAGTAAAGTAGACACACAGTACAACAGAGTAGAGCCAGAGTAAAACTACAGTAAAGCTATAGTAGAGTAACAGTAGAATCAGACTCACCATGGCCTGCTCGATCTTGTTGTCAATGGCGATCAGACTGTTGCTGGAAACACTGTGGAGAGACAGACAAGAACAGAGACACAGGTGAGACATTAATCAGTTAGTCCTATCAGTCAGAATTCCACATGGTTCCTGATTGGCTGGTTTCTGACATTTCAGGTGAACTGAGTGCACCTACACAGAAGCCCCGCCCCTCCACCTGGTTGCCATGATTACCTGTGACAGAAAAGCTGCAGTGACATCATTGTGGAGTCAGAGCCCCGCCCAGAGGGTGTAGTTCTAACAGGACCTGACCAATGAGGATGGGGGGCTGACAGGGGTAAGTGAAGCTGTGATTGGTTGGTGGGTCTCGAATGGACTTTTGTGATTGGCTGAGCCACAGAGGGTGGGGTTTTCAGACCAGCACCTGGCCAGGACTCCCTGACACCTGACCTGTGACCTTTGACCCTCCTTCCTCCTCTTAACACAACAGGTGTCTCTGATTGCTGAGCAACAAGCTGCAGACTCCTGAGAGGGACGGGTGGGGTCAACGGGGGACGTCTCTGAGGACGAGGAGGGGGGGAGAGTCCAGAGACCATTTTCTTTACACCACCAAACATCCCTGACCAACCACAGCTCTCTGCCAGACACAGTCATCCAATCAGAGCTTAGCAGGAATGTGACGACCAATCACAACTAACTGTAACGACTAATTAGAGACACCAGTCGACTGGTCCTGGTGTCCCTCGCTAAGACCTGATGTCCCTCATTAATGTCTCCAGTTTTGGGTTAAAGTCCACTGTCTCTTCAACCTTTCTGTCCCGCTGTAAGGTGTAGTGTCCCTCATTAAGTCCTGATGTCCCTCAACGTCTCCAGGTGGTTAAGGCCCGTTGTCTCTTCTTTAACCTTTCTGTCCAACAGTAATGTGTAGTGTCCTTCACTAAGGTCTGTCTCTCCGTTATATAGATATAGATGTCCTTATATAGATGTCCTTTGTTTAAGTCTCTGTCCTTCATGTCTGTCCTGCTCATTAAGATCCAACCTGTGTTCATCTGTGATTGGCTGCTTCTCTGTTACCTCCCAGGTCCTTAATGAAGACCTGAGACGCGAGGCAGCCATCTCTGTCCACATGTCTTCAGACTAAACGGGTTAGAGACATCAGGTGTACATGTGGAGCCACAGTCTGTCTCTGTCCTACACACATGTTCCCAATTTTCTATTTGGCTGCTGTTTCATTCCAGCTACCACCCACTCACTGTCTCAGCCAATAGGAGCACAGCAGTGACATTCTGCTCCTGCCCACTCACTGTCTCAGCCAATAGGAGCACAGCAGTTACATTCTGCTCCTGCCCACACACTGTCTCAGCCAATAGAAGCACAGCAGTGTGACAAACAGAGCTCCATTGATTCAGAGAGAAAACATAAATACTACTAATTTCTATACCTGACAAATCATTTAATTATCAGTTGATCTGATAAAACAGTTTTACGTCTTCAGAGAATAAAATATGTTCTGTGCACTTTTATAAGCATATAACAGTATACTGAGGAGGACTACAGGTTTACCAGATTTAATGTATAACTACCGTGGAAAACTGCAGGACTCCTGCTGATTTCTCCTTTTTTGTATAACAGAATAAACTGTTGCAAAACTTAAATCTAAAAAGGTCAACCTGATCAAACTGTAGAAATATTAATGCTATCTATGGCACTGAGACTCCACAGATCCACAGTCAGACACTGGCTACACACGGAGGGGACCTTCCAAAACGTGTCCATAGGCTCATTCGGGAGTCGGAGAAGATCCACAGAGCTGCAGGCCTCTCCTGCCCCAGAGTAGGTCAGTTCTCATCTGGACACTGGGCAGAGACCGCTCACAGGAGAGCAGGGAGAAGGAAACCACTGCTGGCCCAGAAGAACATTTACACTAGTCTGGATTTTGTCAGAGACCCTCAGACCTCTAGGAGAATGTTTTCTGTGCTTGGAAAGTACAATGTTTGGTTTTCAGTTACTGAAGGCAGAATCACAGTCAAGCAGCAGCTGAATGTGGCTGCAGTAATGAAGGCCTGGTAGAGCATCTCTAGGGAGGAAACTCAGAATCAGATGATGTCTATGGGCTCCAGACTTCAGTCATTTGCTATTTACAGTTATGTCACTTGGAGCTACTCTGTTTAAAATGTCTGTAATTCTTGAACTGTAAATGTCATATTTTAGTGAAAATAAAGCTAAAATCCACACTTGTTTTATTTCTAATCTATTGTAGCGGTGGATAAAGGTAAAACACCCTTCTGGACCTAATTGTAAGTAAATGTAAAAAGCCAGTGAAGTCAACACCTGGATGGATCACAAGAAGATTCTGGAGAGTCCTAGTCTGGACCTGAACCAGTTGATGGATTACTTTTCACTCTGGTGATTTAGGTGAAACATTTTACTTTACATTTAGTCATTTAGCAGATGCTTTTTTCCCAAAGACACTTACAAGTGAGGGACAGCCACAGGGTTTTTGTGTCCGGTCCGACTGAGCTACATGCTGCCCAAACAGCACAAAGACGATTTGAAGGTGTTCTGAGCGTTTAGTCACAACTGAAGATCTGAAACAGTTTAATATGAGATTCACACAGGAGAAGAAGAAGAGGCCACTGTAACACCTGGATCTACCTGAGGCTTACTGACATCATAGTCTACAGCCAATCGGGGACCAGTGTGCAGAGTATTACTGTAGTTTAGCTTTAGCTGGACCTTGTTCTGACCCTGTGTGGATGAATGACTGCTTTGTTCTGCTGCTGCCTGATCCAGCACACACTAACACAAACAGTAACACACAGACTTACACAATGAACACACTGACACAGTCAGCTGACACTGTGCTCAGGATACACTGTGTGTGTTGTGGTGTGTAGACTAGCTATGTCACGCTGCTGTGGATGACTAACCCTAACCCTAACCCTAACCTTCACAGCAGCGCTAACACAAAGCACCAACAACAACAACCACTTTAGTGTCTCTGTACGTCTCTGTAAGTGTTGTTCCTGAATTTGTGAATCCAAACTCACAGCCAAACACTCCTGGTCCAACATATAAATGCTGTTCATTGTGACCACTATGCATAGTGGTCAAAACACCAAGAACTGGTCTAAAATGAACCAGCCCTGGAACTGGCTTGGTGGGAAGGGGTATCAGGTGTGGCTTAAGATTGTAACCTTAAAATCACAAACAGCATTGCTGATGAGGGTGGAGAACAACACCCTCTGGGAATGTGTTTGAAGTGCTGCCAAAACACGAACACAACTCTCACTCTTGTTATACGAGGACTGGCTGGTTTAGGATTAGTAACAGGAGCCTGGCCCCACAAAAACCACATATGGTACAGTTCTGATCAGCTGCATGGAGACGACACTGGGATGTACATCACCGAATAATAGCAAACAGTCAGACACATAAGCAGGAAGTCACCTGTCGTCCCCCGGCAGGTTGAAGATGGTCTGGTCCAGGTTAAAAGCTGCGGGAGTCTGGATGGGGGTCAGTATTGGTTGGTGTGGTCTGGCAGGTGGGGAGCTGGGCTGGGAGTGGGACAACCTGAGGACAGACTGGAGACAGAGACGTGTCTCATGTTAAAACAAAGTTTTTCCAACAGAAATGTCTGATTTACTGTGTGTCTGCGTACCCGCCCTTCAGCATCAACGTCCAATCGTAGTGGAGGAGGGGGTTTTCGTGGGCGGGGTGATGGAGGTGGAGGGGTGGAGTCTAACTCCTGCACTCCTGTTGGTTGTATTTGGTCCAGGAGGTGGATGCTGATTGGTTGTTGGTGTGTAGGGGAAGGTGGGCTGCTGTGCATCTCCTCCTTTCCTCTGATTGGCTGCGCCAGCAGGTGGGAGGTGTCCTGGGAATGGACCCACTCCCTCTCTCTGTCTCGACCAATCATCTCCAGAGACTCCAGTGAATGGGCGTGTCTCATGCTGTCCATCACTCGCCTGATCCCCGCCCCCTCTGGTCGCTCCGTAAAGTCAGTGCACGTCCATCGTCCACGGCGATACGGCTCCCCACGCCCCCCTGCTCCTGCCCCGCCCACTGACAGCCGCACTACCCTGAATCTGGAGGAAGACCCCGCCCCCTGTCCTGAGGCATCATGGGAGATATATTTCCTCTTCAGAGAGGGCGTGCTTGGCTGGGAGGAGCTTCCATGACGACTACATGAGGAAGCCTCTGATTGGAGGAGGTTGAGGACCATGCTGGGAGCTGATTGGCCAGACGGGGTCAGGTTTGGGTCTGAGGTGACGCTGGTGATTTGGAAACTGCTCCTCTTCTTACCGCCGCTCATCCTCACACGCTGACACGGACAGACTGAAGACGCACTGAGACAGAGGACAAAAAAAAGACGTTAGTGTGTGAAACTGAACTTCAGGTTCCGTCTGGACCCCCTTTTCCACCTGCTCTTTCTGGGGCTGTAAATCTTGTGCAGCAGCCAGTGTCCAGGGTCTGGATTCTTCACCAGGACCTACAGCACACCTCGGATCCACCATAGACTGTTTGAGGAAACACAGGCTGAAGCTGCTGTCTCTGAACCTGAACCATCAGGTCTGAAACATCCTGGACAGAGTAAAGAACCTGAGAACCAGAGGTGGCGCAGGAAGTGTCCGCAACATCTGACGAATGAAATCTGTAAAACTGCCTGAAGCTGAGACGAGTTAAACCTTTAGAAAAAAGACAGGATTGGAGCAGAGACCAGTCTGATAGTCCCTTATCATCATACACTGGAACGTCTGAAGCTCCCAATTAAAGGCCTCCTATGACCCCCCTTCTGGGGGATACAAACAGTCCCTGACTTCCCCAAAATGGCTGTAAATGTTCATGCAGATCCTTGTTTCTGGCCTGGGTGTTATTTTGCACTCCAGTCTGTCTCTAGAACAACTGGTTCCAGCTAGAGCTCCCCCCTACCCTCCCGGTTGCTGCATTGGCCGGCACAGAGCGCTTAGCAGAGGCTGTGGTGGGCGGTGATTGGCCAGACACTGCTCCACAATAAGACATGATATAGGGGAGAAATCCGGGCTGGACTGGATCTGGTTTACCAAACAGGGGGTCCACTGTTAATCTACCTGGTGTGTGTCTACAAACACCTGAGAAAGTCCAGAAGCCGAGTGGGGCTAGTTCCCAGTAATAACAGAAACTGAAGACAGAGCTGGTTCCAGGTTTCACCTGAGCCTCAGGCTGCACAGGTGGAGACAGGTTTTATATCTTATACTGAGCAACATGTTCACACGGCTCGTCCTGGTCTGGAGACTCTGATGGTTCCTGGTTCCATGTCTAGCTTCCAGTAGTACTGTGTAGTACATGTTAGTAACAGCTGAGTGTTTACAGTACTGTGTAGTACATGTTAGTAACAGCTGAGTGTTTACAGTACGGTGTAGTACATGTCAGTAACAGCTGAGTGTTTACAGTACTGTGTAGTACATGTCAGTAACAGCTGATGTTTACAGTACTGTGTAGTACACAGTAATTGTGTTTACAGTACTGTGTAGTACATGTCAGTAACAGCTGAGTGTCTACAGTACTGTATAGTACACAGTAATTGTGTTTACAGTACTGTGTAGTACATGTCAGTAACAGCTGAGTGTCTACAGTACTGTGTAGTACATGTCAGTAACAGCTGAGTGATTACAGTACTGTATAGTACACAGTAATTGTGTTTACAGTACTGTGTAGTACACGTCAGTAACAGCTGAGTGATTACAGTATGGTGTAGTACACAGTAAATGTGTTTACAGTACTGTGTAGTACATGTCAGTAACAGCTGAGTGTTTACAGTACGGTGTAGTACACGTCAGTAACAGCTGAGTGATTACAGTATGGTGTAGTACACAGTAAATGTGTTTACAGTACTGTGTAGTACACAGTAAATCAGTGTGTTTACCTGCAGTAAAGGAATCAGATTAGCAGAGAAAGTAATCTGGTTACTGAGTTCAATGTAAACGCTCTGAATGAAGGTCAGATCAATCAGGTCTAACTACTGACCCAGGTCTAAGGTCTGAACCTGGTCTAACTACTGACCCAGGTCTAACTACTGACCTGGTCTAACTACTGACCCAGGTCTAACTACTGAGCCAGGTCTAAGGTCTGAACCTGGTCTAACTACTGAGCCAGGTCTAACTACTGACCCAGGTCTAAGGTCTGAACCTGGTCTAACTACTGAGCCAGGTCTAACTACTGAGCCAGGTCTAAGGTCTGAACCTGGTCTAACCACTGACCCAGGTCTAACTACTGAGCCAGGTCTAAGCTAGTCCAGTTCAGCTGTCTGACTCCAGTCCAGAGTCTCTATAGGTTAAACATTTAAACAGTCTCACCTCTCACCCCGTCTCTCTCTCTGCAGTT
>OMLM01020571.1:0-13589 GCA_900302695.1 Helostoma temminkii | reverse complement strand
GGTTACTGAGTTCAATGTAAACGCTCTGAATGAAGGTCAGATCAATCAGGTCTAACTACTGACCCAGGTCTAACTACTGAGCCAGGTCTAAGGTCTGAACCTGGTCTAACTACTGACCCAGGTCTAAGGTCTGAACCTGGTCTAACTACTGACCCAGGTCTAACTACTGACCTGGTCTAACTACTGACCCAGGTCTAACTACTGAGCCAGGTCTAAGGTCTGAACCTGGTCTAACCACTGACCCAGGTCTAACTACTGAGCCAGGTCTAACTACTGACCCAGGTCTAAGCTAGTCCAGTTCAGCTGTCTGACTCCAGTCCAGAGTCTCTATAGGTTAAACATTTAAACAGTCTCACCTCTCACCCCGTCTCTCTCTCTGCAGTTATGGCGTCTGTCTGTCCTCCTGCAGCTCATGCTCTTCCTCCTCCTCCTCCTCCTCCTCCTCCTCTTCTTCTTCTTGTCAGTGTTTCCTGTTTCCTCTGTTGCTTCAGTCGCTGCCTGTTGCACAAGAACGATCAACACTGTGTGTCAGTGTGTGTGTTAGTGTGTGTGCTAAGTTCAGGTGCTGCAGGATTCCTCAGTCCCTCTTCACCATCTGACAGCTGCATGTTTCACGTATTTGCTTCATGTTTGACAAAGAACAGGTGTGAACAGGTGTGAACAGGTGTGAACAGATGAGAACAGGTGTGACAGCAGCAGAAAACTATTACAGACAGTCTGGGACAGAGACAGAGACAAAGACTTGTCCTGTCTGAGACTCTGGATGTCTCTTGTTTCTAAGCAGTGATCAGAGAATCAGTAATCTGATCAGTCACTGCAGACCCACCTGCCACTGGACCACCTGCTGACTTCCCAGTCCAGACTGGGACTGGACCAGACTCCAGGGACAGTTCACCTCAGTCCAGATTGGGACAGCAGCTGTTCCCTACTGACACTCTAACTGGTCTAACTGGTTTGGCTGGTCCTCATTCACACTGAACAAACTAAAACCCAAACTCAGGTTGTAAACAAACACGTACGTGCACGCGCTGAGAGGAGGCGCGCTCCTGCTCCCGCTCGCGATCCTGATCCGGATTCCTCCGGTACTCCAGCTCAGCGGTGACGTCACCACCCAGCCCGGCGACACAATCGGTCCGTTATACTCACAGGGCGCGTGCGCGATAGAATGTCCGAGCTGCCCGAGGCAGCGGGAGCGCGCACAGAGTTTGTAGAAAGTTTGTCCACGGAGTTCTACTACCGGTTCTACTGTCTTAGTTCTACTGACCTGGTTCTGCTGTCCTGGTTCTACTGCTGTCAGTCCAGCTCCTCCTCTTCCTCCATCCTCCTCTAACTCAGTAAACAGCGCGTGTCTCTGCACAGCATCATCAAACTTCATCAGGTCCGGGTCTGCTGCTCTGATCCGGATCAGCCTCCTCTGCAGGTTCTGAACTTTAACACAGATTCAGGACGGTTCGGCGCGTGCACTAGCAGAGAGAATGTGACTGCAGAGCGCCTGCGCAGTGTGTGTGCGAGTGAAGGGGGGAGGTGGGGGTGACCCACGTGTTGTTTATGTGTCACTACAGTTTGAGTTGAAGCAGAAACAGTAGGAACAGGGTCAGAACCAGAACCTGGTCCAGTCATCAGGGTAGGTACTGACTGAATGTGTGTGTCCAGGTGTGTCCAGGTGTGTGACACCTGCTCAGCAGGAGGAAACTCTTTATTCACTAGAATGTAATTTGAAAGTGAGACACCTGGTGGTCAGTCAGTGTCACTACAGGTAAAACATCAGTGGGTGAAGGTGGAGCTGATGTACTTTACAGTTAACTTTATAAAAGTAACTAGTAACTAATGATTGGAAGTACTAAACCTGCACATAGTAACAAGTAACCAATGATGGGAAAACACATGGTGCCAATAAAAAGTAACATGAATGGAAATACACCAGTAAAAACTAAAAATAATAATACAATAAAGTTTTTTGAATCTTGAATCTAAAGTAGAAGTACCTGTTAAGTATACACAGGTCGGGTTCTTGTGTAAATGTACTTAGTTACTTACCACCTCTGATATGCAACCTGCTGTACATCAGTCAGATCTGTCACCTCATTACCTCCTAAAGTAAAACTGTAGGAGCAGAGAGGACGTTAAGAGACTTTCTGCAGCAGAGACAAGATCGAGGAACAAGACACTGACAGTAGATAACAGAGCAGATGATGTAGGATGTCAGTAGTTCCACCTTCATCATCAGTGATCAGTCACTGAGTCTGTTCCATCTTCATCATCAGTGATCAGTCACTGAGCTACTGCGTCATGTTATTGTACACTGCTCAAAAAAAAAAAAAAATAAAGGGAACACTTAAACACATCCTAGATCTCGATAAATGAAATCTTTCCGTTAAAAATCTTTATTCATTACGTAGTGGAATGTGTTGAGAACAAAATAACAAAACAAAACTCAAAATTAAAGTGGAAAAGTCAGATCACAGGTTGATCCAACTTCTGTGGAAATTCATCAAGACAATCCAAAATGAGGCTCAGTAGTGTGTGTGGCCTCCACGTGCCTGTATTGCACTCCCTACAACGTCTGGGCATGCTCCTGATGAGGCGACGGATGTTCTCTCTTCTCCCAGACCTGGATCAGGGGTTCAGTCGACTCCTGGACTGTCTGTGGTGCGACGTGGCGTCAGTGGATATGCTGACATGATGTCCCAGAGGTGCTGGATTAGATTCAGGTCTGGGGAATGGGCAGGCCAGTCCATAGCATCAGTGCCTTCATCATGAAGGAACTGCTGACACACTTGAGTCTGCACAGTGTTGGGCTGTGAGCACAGGCCCCACTTGTGGACGTCAGGCCCTTATACCACTCTCATGGAGTCTTTTTCTGACAGTTTGAGCAGAAACATGCACATTAGTGGCCTGCTCGAGGTCATTGTGTAGGGCTCTGACAGTGCTCCTCCTGTTCCTCCCTGCACAAAGGAGCAGATAGCCGTCCTGCTGCTGGGTTCTTGTCCTCCTATGGTTCTCCACATCTCCTGGTGTACAGGCCTGTCTCCTGGTATCTCCTCAATTGACACTGTGCTGGGAGACACAGCAAACCTTCTTGCCACACTGATGTGCCATGCTGGATGAGCTGCACTACCTGAGCAGCTTGTGTGGGTTGCAGACACCACCTCATGCTGCCTCTAGTGGTGAGATCACTGGCAAAATGCAAAAGTGACCAAAAAACATCCAGAAAGGATGAGGACAGGGAAATGGTGTGTGGCCACCACCTGCAGAACCATTCCTTTATAAGGGTTGTCTTGCTAACTGCCTATAACTTCCACCTGTTGTCTGTTCCATTTGCACAACAGCAGGTGAAACTAATTCACAATCAGTGTTGTTTCCCAACTGGACAGGAATGTCCAATAAAATTAATGATCTACACTGCTCATAAACATAAGGGAACACAATCATTCCAATCTAAGTCCAAGTCAATCACACTTCTGGGATATCAACACATTTTACTCAGGAGCTTCCTGCATTAATACACCACAGTGGAACTAAATGTTTTCACAATATAAACCTTTATCAATACTAAGTGTCTTAACAATATTTTTACGTCTTCTATTAAAGTCAATAGTTTGATGAGCCACACACCCTAAGACTAAAAAGTGTCAAAACAACAGGTCAACCACACCTCCTCACTGAGATGCAGGTTTTTGCCATGAGAAGTTTTTTAAATCAGGCTCTGATTCTGGACCATCATGTACAAGGTCTGACTCTTTCCTGTTTTTTCCAGTTGATTAATCTTTCCAAGCTCAGACTCATGGTGTCTATGCTGCAGACAGAGGTTCAGAGCTGAGTGCTGGAGGTGGAGGAGGATGGAGGAGAATGGGGTCGTAGGATAAAGACGTTCTTTGGCTTCACGTTTGTGTCGTCACAGTCAGGTTCAGTCTGGACCAACTACACAGCTCTATCTGCTCTGTGTCATACCACAGACAGAGTCATCTGTTACATCATCATCATTGTATTCTGATGTCACTTTATTGCACAACAAACAAACAAACTGTTTTTTACAGACACACACTTCACTCTTAGACGGATAATGTTAGCATTATCCCTTTAAATCAAATGACCGTGCAAGCACTGTTAGCATTGCCAATTAAGTCCAATGGCCGCGCTTGAACTGGTAGCATTTTCCGTTCTTTATTTAAATCTCCAGTTAAATCAATGTGCAATGTTAGCATGGCGCTAACAGCTAATTTAGACTGTTAAAACTTGAACAGTTTAATGTCCATATCTAGTAAATTTCACCTGACAACCAGATGACAGCCAGGTGTTTCTAAAAAGGTGACCTGAGTGAGGTCAAATGAAGGTAAGGTGCTGGTCCTCTCTGAGGCCGTAGCTGTGTTTGTGCTGCTCGAACAGGTGAGTCAGACTCTGCAGGTAAAGTTGGTGAAGACTGTTGATGTCCTCGCTGCTGGGACTGGGGGTCTGAACCACCCGGATGGGCTTTCCCACTGAGAGAGAGGACAACATGGAAAGACATGAGCCAGCAGACAGCAGTTGTGATGCTAGGCAATGCTAGTTGATGCTAACATTAAAGCATTTACTCAGAGAACACAGAGTGAAGTTAACAGAGTGTCTCTTCTACCCTCTGAGTCTGGGTTAACAGTAGAGCAGTGTTAACCAGTGTTACTGTCTAGCTAACTGTAGGCTAGCGGTTTACCTGGGGTTAGGGTGGTACTGTAGTACTGCGTTCTGCTTTACAGTTGAAACCGCAAAATGTTTACTATTGATGTGGTACGATCAGTATCAACACTGGGTCTGAGACCTGGGGGTCATCATTGACGACCAACTGAGCTTTACAGACCACATCTCCTCTGTCTCTAGGGCAGAGTTACCCACCACTGCTCAGATCTCTGCTCTGGCTTCCTGTAGCTTCTGCATCAGGTTCAATGCTCTGACTCAACTGATTGCACTTATGTCAGTCTCAAACCAATCATCTATCCTTGGACTACCAACAACTCAGTTGTCAATCCATTTGTGTGCGAGGGGGCAAACATTAGCCTACCTGTCTGGAACATCACCTGGCTCTATGACCCCATCCGGCTGTAGCAGTACTAAATGTGAGCCAGCAAGATTGTATCTCTGCTCTAGATTCTCCTGGTCGTTCTTTGACCAACCTGTGGCGGGTCTACTCCAGTATACAACCGCCGAGCTCCTTACCCATCTTACCCTCCCCTCCACCTTGACATCATTCACCTGCCTTTGCTGGAGAAACATCCATCATGGGTCCTGCAGGAATTTCCATCACGACAACTCTAAAGCAATGAAATCTGTTTGATCCACCACTCGCCGCCCTTCCAGAAACAGTGGGCTGTGGATCACAGTGCATTAGCCAGCCTAGCTAGGTCGGCTACACTCCCAGGACCCACTCCAACCATCATCACCACATTTTACCATGCCTCTAAGCCACACAAAGACCTTTTAATAAATCTCTCTCCTCTACTGATCTGCTGCTCTGGACTCAGCCCCTCCAACTGCACAGCTGATAAACACCATGTAACTGACCACTTCTTACTCTCATTCAGTGTCACACTCTGCCTCTCTGCAATCAAGCCACTCCATCAATGAAAGGTCGACAACTCAAGCGACTCAATAGGAAAACTGGTCTTATCATTCACAAAGAACAAAACAAAAAAATTATAAACTTATATATACATACACATACAATTACACATACACTCCTCACTCACCACTGAAATGGTTCCCATAACTGCTGCTGCCCTCCCTTACCAACTGCTAATCTAAAATAAAATTCTGGTTCACCTCAAACCTCCCTTTGGTCTCTCACATAAATCCTTCCATGAACTCCAACTGCTCCAAAACTCAGCTGCTCACATTTTCACCAAAACGTCCTCACTTCATCACATCACTCGATCCTACAGCAGCTCCACTGGCTCCCAGTTAAATATAAAACAGAATTCAAAATCCTCCTGTACACCATCAAGGCCAATCACAACCTTGCCACCTCATATCTGTCTGATCTCCTTCACATTGCCTCCTGCTCTCTCAGATCTTCCTCTTCCGTCCACCTCACTGTGCCCCCTCCTCACCTCAGCACCAAACTCTGGAACTCACTCCCACTGGACATTAGAAACACTGATTCTCTTCTAGTCTTCAAATCCAGACTCAAATCCTATCTGTATCTGGCCTACTTACTCTAGTCTGTAATTACACCTCCCTGTTTTATTTGTTTTTGATTGTTCAGTGTCCTTGACTGTTTTTATAAATAAAATGTATTATTATTATTATTATTATTATTATTATTATTATTATTATCATCATCATTATAAATGACCCTTTTTAACGCTGTAAGTACAATGTTCTGCTGTAACTTCAAAAAGCTTGTATTGATAGTAGTAATAGCATTGTATTGGTGGCCCATTTCTGATCAGTGTTACTACATCTAATTGTCATTATCGTTTCTTTATAATTTACATGTAAGTCAATAAACGTAAGAATGTGCTTCTTCCACAGACCAGACTTCCTCTTCAGCCAGTGACCATTAGTTCTGGTCTGCCTCTGTGTGGCTGACCTGTTTAAACCCTAAAGACTGACACTAGCTAAGCTAGCAAGTATATGAACAATGGGTCAGATAAGTGGCTGCAACCAATGTATATACGACGCTCTACAGCAGGTAAACCACAGCCTTAGCTCAACATTAAATAAACATTAAATTTAATAAACATTATTGCTTTCACACGCCAATATAACACTGGAGTTATACTCTGTGTTCATGAGCTTCCTGTAGTCGGGCTAACAGTGGATAAACATTGCATGAAGGTTGCAGACGTACCGACAGTGTGTATAGGCTTCCTGTAGGGAATCAGGCCGAAACTGTACTGAAAAACTCCCCTGGCGTGAAACAGAGGCAGCGCTACTCCCATGATGCTTTGCAGCCGATTCTGTGGACACAGGAAAACACGATGACATCCCAAACCCGATCCTCAGGAGCCACAGTCTTGCTCGTCTTTCAATCATCCCTGCACTTACAGCATCTGACTGGCTGAACACCCCTGACCCAGTCAGCCAGCAGTAGGACAGGGACAGTTGGTACATGTCGTGTCTGGTGACTTGTCTCAGCTCTCAGAGCCACATTATATATTATTTAATAAACTACAGTTCATTTAGATGCAATTACTGCCTATAGACCCTAAGACATGATGTGAGGTGTGTCCTGAGCTCTGACCTGCAGCCTCCTCAGAGGAGAGCCAGTCGGATTCTCCATCTGATCAAACAGCTCATTCTCTCCAAAAGAAAAGACCGGAACCAACTGAGCCCTGCACACACACACACAGTTACACAGGCAGTCAGTGGACCTGTTGGAACCCCTCACACCCATCAGAACCCCCAGACACAAGAAGCTGCACCCACCCGTGTTTCAGAGCCAGTTTGATGAAACCTTTCCTGTTCAGCACCTGGAAGAAAGAAATGTAATTAGTTTATTGATACAGCGCCAATTAACAGCAAAAGTCAACTCACTGTACAATGTTTAAGGTTTGAGACCTTACAGAACTATACAGAACACCCAACAAACCCCCCAGCACCAAGAGACAGTGTAGAGGAAGAGACCTCCACCAGAACCAGGCTCAGAGTGGCCCAAATGAAACAGAACATAAACTCAGTTGATGTTGACTCTGTTTAGAACAAGAACTTAACATGATCCAGTCAAGGAGTCTTCTCAGTTTAATTCAATTCAACTTTATTTATATAGCGCCAAATCACAACAAAAGTCATCTCAAGGCACTTTACAACTAAATGATAAGGAAAACCCAACAAATCCCCCTTTGAGCAGCACTAGGCAACAGTGGAGAGGAAAAACTCCTTTTTTAAGAAAGGAAGAAACCTCCAGCAGAACCAGGCTCAAGGTGGGCGGCCATCTGCCTCAGCCGGTTGGGGTGAGTGGAAAGAAAAAGAAAAAAGAACGGCAGATCACACAACCAATAACAACAACAAGCAATTAATCTGAAAACTAACAGGTATAGAAGCCAGGATCAGTGAAGGGAGATTAATCTGTGCACCAGGTTTAATCCTTGCATCAGCAGACAGATTATACACTGATCCACCTGACTGGAGATCACTGCGTTGGTAGCAGGTTCAGTTACTGGAGACACGCCTGCCTCAGATGGAAAGGTGGTTTTCCAGACACTCCTACGTACCCCAACTCACTATTGTACTGCAGTACACACAGTGCAGTGTTGCCCCTAGGTTCAGAGCTTTAGGGGGCGGGTGCGGCTGATTATTTTTTTTTCCAACACTGTGTGCGTATTTTGTGAATAAATGAAACGTTACAGTAATTAACGGGAACAGAGTCCAAGAACATGGTTTTGGTGGATGGCAGGCGCATAATGTGCTGGACAGATCATGTTTGTGTTTAGATTTTAGACACTGTTTGTGAAGAGATCTGTTGAATTTCCCCTCAGTCCACAATCTTTCCCTGAGCCCAACCCAGAGCTCAGTGTTTAAACCCAACCACAAAACACATAAATAAAGTTGCAGTCGTATATCAGCATGTTGAACTGACCTACCGTCATGTAAATAAGATAAATAACGTGAGGTTATTTAGTTTGTTTAATAGGAGACAAAGACCTGTTCTATAGGATAGGGAACCTTAAATGACTGCTGTTGTGATCTGGTGCGATATAGAAAATAAAAATGAATAAAATTAACTTGGCCCTTTATG
The DNA here is from genome assembly GCA_900302695.1 of Helostoma temminkii. Taxonomy (NCBI): domain Eukaryota; kingdom Metazoa; phylum Chordata; class Actinopteri; order Anabantiformes; family Helostomatidae; genus Helostoma; species Helostoma temminkii. Next base: position 4,882 of record OMLM01020571.1, on the reverse strand, counting down.
GGGGTGGGGAATGCTGTTGGGGGGGGTGCAGCAGCCTGCTAAAATAATGGTATAACTGCAGTATATCACAGTAAACTAAAGCCTTTGTACACAGTCAGTGTTTGTGTCAGAGGTCAGGAAGTTTCTTCCATGAACAGTTTCTGAGTCACTGGAGAATTTCACCAGACGTCTCTGAAACTGAAGCAACACGTCCACTGTCTGTGTCCACGGTGGCAGTTACAACACAGTGAAAGACTTTGGTCAGTGAGTCTTTAGTCCTGAACCCAGACACCGTCTGAGACCTTCCTGAACCCTGACACCATCAGAGACCTTCCTATTGTGTGTCCTGAGTAAACGTTACCGTACCTGCAGGGTTAAAGCACCTGGTCGAGCATCCAAAGCCTCTGGAGCCCCGCCCACTGCGATGACAGCAACGTTTCCTCCCTCAGGACGACTGACCAGGTACGACAGACTGGACTTACTGCTGGACACCAGACCTGGGAGGCAGAGACAGACAGGTAGAGACAGGTGAGGCAGTTATCAGGTATAAGTGGTGAACTACAGTACATCTTCTGTTCATTAATACAGTCAGTGTGGTCTTCACACAGGTGAGTCACTCACCTCAGACTCAAAGATCTCAGATATTACAGAGCTCTCACTCTGAGGAGAAACCAGAGGTTTACCACAGACCGAATCAAAGATCTCAGAGAGCACAGAGCTCCAACTCTGCCACAGCCGTGACCCCTGGACCACTGTGAGCTGAACTTCTGGGTTAATGATGAAACCGATTGATCGCTGCAGCTCTGAACCAGTCAATCAGAGAGCAGCGTTCTGCCTTCTCCTGCTGTGACCTGTAGCACAGTGTTTACTCACAGCTGGTTGGGAAACTGTGGAGGATGGTCCAGACCCTATCAGACCTGAACCCACTAATGTTCTGTGCCAGTCTGATGAAACTGGTGGTTCATCTGAAACCCTGAGCTGGTTTGTAGCATCGGACTGAGACTGAAAAGATCTGTTTTATTTTCCTACTGTCAATGTCCAACCATGACTGACCAGGTCCAGGTCCAAACCTCTACACCTGCACCACTAGTTTAGATGTTGACTGGGTCTATGAGGTTAAAGTCTGATCATCAATCAGAACTTATAGTTCTGGTCTGAGATTCTGCTGTTGTAGTCCAAAAGAAAACCATGATAAGTATTATTAAGACCAAATAAGGGACTCTGAGACCAGGGGACCCAGAGGGACTGGTGCATGGTTTCCTTATGGTTTCTGGACCCAGAAGAAACTGCTTAGAAGCTAACCAGAGAACCTGGTTCTCTGCTTGTCCATTGGTCGTCAGGAAGTCTCTAATGACATCACTCTGACACACAGGTGGGCAGACAGGTGCATACCTCCACACATGATGTAGTCTCTGAAGATCGGGACTCTGAACCAGAACGGCAGCATCAGCAGGTGGGGGGTCAGTCCAGGAAACAGACGACAGAAACCTGTCGCCTCTGTACAGAAGTTCCCAAAGGCCCCTGCTACCAGCACACCTGAAAGACAGGTAGAGACAGGTCAGCACACCTGACAGACAGGTAGACAGAGAGACAGACAGGTGTGTGTCTCACCATGAGGGTGGAATCCGAAGATGTAGTTTTTCTTTGGGTCCAGATCCACGGTTTTAATGAGCTGAAAACACAATAATCAATAAGGTTCTGATCAGTGGGCATCAGTACCTGACTGGATCAGCACCACTGTGTACTGGTACAGATTTACTGGATCAGTACCACCACTATGTACTGGTAATGATTAACTGGATCAGCACAACTGTGTACTGGTATTGATTGGCTATGTCTTACTGTAATGGGGAAGTACTCCCTGAAGTACTCCCACACGGTCCAGTTCCTGACCCACTGGGACCTGCGACCCCCGCTGGAGGGAGTGTCCCAGTCTAGCCACAGCCAACCAGCATAGAGCAGGACCAAGATCCACCAATCAGACAGAGCCAGGAGGATGAAGGCAGCCAGACACACCTGAGCTGAGACAGACAGGTAGAGAGCGACAGGTCAGGATCAGTGATGGACTGAGCTGAAACCAGAACATCACAGACTGTGGACCAGCTTCTAAACCTGATCAGACTGAGTCTGGATCAGTTTCTAGAGGACCTTCCCCCCCCCTTTCTGTGTTCAGGTTCTGACTACTCCACCTTCAGCTGACAGGAAACCAGGACCCAGACACAGACTGTGGGTTGGGGGTCCCCCAGTCCTGGGACCAGCAGAACCGCGTCAGACAAACACAGGATATTTTAACATTTTAGACGTTGGTGTTGGACTCAAACAGGAAACTGTTTAATTGTACTATCACTTCCTGTTCTGGTTCACCTGTGTGAGACCAACAGCTGCACAGACAGGAGACTGATCTGGACTCTGGACTCAGGTCTGTCTCTATCCCACTGATACTGAAAAGTCATCAACTAAAGAATAATACTGCAGTAAATGTAATGTAATACTGTGTCCCACTGCTCCTCTGTCAGTACAGGTGTTATAATACACACAGGGGATCACACAGGTAATTACACAGGTGATCAGACCAATCAGACAGGTAATGAGACAGGTGAGTGTGTTACCCAGGGCCAGGAAGGAGAAGACCCACTGCAGAACGGCGGCGGTCTGCAGCCTCCTCCGCAGCGGGATGTTCAGCGGGGCGAATTCGATCTTCATGCCGGCGGTGGCGCTCCTTGGTCCGGCTTGGAGCGCTGGGACCTCCCGGTGCCTCCTCCTGGAAGTGTGAGCCTGTCCGTCCCTCCGCGCCCCGTGTCCCTGTGTGTCTGCTGGGCTGTGTCTCTGTCCTGTCTCCTGCTCTGTCCCTCAGTCAGTCCGCAGTAGTGTCCCGGTCTCCACACTGATAAAACCACAGTGAATCTCTGACTAAACTCTACAAACTTTTCCAACACGCTGAAATCCTTCCTCCACTGCGCATGCGAACTACACTAACTGGGCGTGCCCCTCTCAGCCAATCAGAGCTCGTGGCGTCATACAGTGTATGGAGCGCGCATTGGAGCGAGGCGCGCTCCGTGTGTGTGACAGGTTTGTGTATAATAATAAATCTCTCTAAGGTGGAAGTGTTTGTAAGTTTGTGTCTCCTCCTCACCTGTAATGACACCTGAGAGGGGAGGAGCCAGCAGGTCCAGCAGGTAGAGACACTGTGTGGACATAAATTATCTGATTATGATGGATTAAAGAGTGAGGCCACAGTCACATTATCTCACTGTTACTGACTATAGTAAATGTAAATCATCATTATCATCATCATCATCATCAGGTTGTGACTGAAGATGAATCATATTTAGTTCACAGCTTCCCTGAAATAACACTAAGGAAAATAGAACATTATTCTCCCTGTTGTTTCATGGACTCTCCCTGGTTGATGGACTTTGTTTCTGGACTGTGCTGCCAGTCTCTGCTCCTGGATGTTTTTACGCTGTCTGGACTCTGTGGACCCTCTGTTGTCCTTAAAGCTGCAGCTCTGTCCTCTTTGTCTGCTTGAGTTTTATTTTACAGCTGAAACCAGCCTAACTCCACATGACTGATCAGGTTCCATCATCACGATCACTGATGATCCTGTTCAACATATATTTTCTGTACAGTTAAGATAAGTTTTATTCATCATATGCACAATTATACATAGTACAATATACAATAAATGCGCTGATGTACCTGCTTCCTTTTACATGATGAGACAAACAAGTAGAAATCAAAGGACAGAAGTCACAGAGAAAAACATACAGGATAACTGTGCAAACCTGTATGTACATATACACATTCATCTGCATGTACCCTATGTATATGCCTATACATACCTACATACATACACATACATAAATATATAAACATATATATACACCCTCGAATATCTCTATGGACCAGCACCTATGCATTTGCATAGGTCCATTTGTACATATACATATATACATATATTTACACACATACATAACCATGTATATACACGTACACAATTATTTACATACATGTGCAAACATACACTGTAGTATACCACCAATTTAAATATTATAGAATATACAGTGTTTTGATTAAACCAGATAAATTTGTTTTATGGCTCAGAGTTGAGCAGGCGGATGGCTTTAGGAGAAAGAAACTGTTTTTCATCCTCACAGTTCTGGACCTTAGGCAGCAGAAACGCCGACCTGATGGGAGTAGTGGGAAGAGAGAGTGACCAGGGTGTGGGTTGGTTAAGGATCTTCTTAGCCTTTGACCTGCAGCGTTTGATGTAGATGTCATTTCTGGGTTCCATCATCTGCTCACATGGCTTTTCTTATCATTGTTATGCTGACGACACACAGCTGTTCCTGTCCTTTCCACCGGATGACTCGACAGTCTCGTCACACATCACTGCCTGTCTAGCCGACATCTCCGTTTGGATGAGGGGAAAACATCTTCAACTCAACCTCTCCAAGACAGAGCTTCTAGTCTTCCCGGCTAAACCATCAATACAACACAACTTCAGCATTAACATTGAGTCTTCAGTGATAATCCTCACTAAGTCTGCTAGAAACCTGGGGGTCATCATTGATGACCAACTGAGCTTTACAGACCACATCTCCTCTGTCTCTAGGGCAGATTTGCCCTCTACAACATCAGAAAGATCAGACCATACCTTTCTGATTATACAACCCAATTGATTGTGCAGGCGCGAGACGTAATGTCATCTCGATTACTGCAATGCCTTGTTGACAGGATTACCGGCATGCGCAATCAAACCCCTCCACATGATACAGAACGCAGCAGCACGACTGGTTTTTAATCAACCAAAAAGGACGCACGTCACCCGGCTCCTCAAATCTCTGCACTGGCTTCCTGTAGCTGCTGCATCAGATTCAAAGCTCTGACTCTTCCTACAGAG
>OMLM01020569.1:58518-83009 GCA_900302695.1 Helostoma temminkii | reverse complement strand
ATTCCATTATGAAGCCCAGGTGGGCGGGGTTTAAAGTGTCAGCACATTTTTTAAAAAGTGAGAGGGATGTCAGCTGTGGAAAGGTAAAATGATTTTCAGACTCTTGTCTCTCTGCTTCCCATGTGTCTCTATGGTCCATTCATCACATCCGGTCATGGCAGATGGCAGTCCTTCCTGAGCCTGGGTTTTCTTTAAGGTCTGAACTATACTACCTGGACAAAAGTATTTGGCCTTTTAAAACTTTTTTCATAAATGTGCATTACAACACACATACTCTAATATGAAGTTGGTTCCACTTTAGCAGTTATAACAGCTTCCACTCTTCTTGAAAGGATTTTCACAAGCATTTATGACATCAGACACAGATGTTGGATAAGAAGGTCTGGCTCGCAATCTCCATACCAGCTCATTCCAAATCTGCTTGATGGGGGTGAGGCCAGGGCTCTGTGCAGGCCAGTCAAGTTCTTCCACACCAAACTCATCAAACCATGTCTTTAAAGTCCTCGCTTTATGCACTGAGTCTCAGTCTTGGAATAATAAAGGACCTTCTACCACTGAGTTGGAAGCATAGCATTGTCCAACTTGTCTTGGTGTGCTGAAACATTAAGATTCACTTCACTGGAGACACAAGGGACCTAACCCAAACCCTGGAAAACACTGCCATTATCCCTCCATGCCATATTGAAAGGAGGCTGTTTTTCTGATTATTACAGGTTATTTTTTATTTTAACTGTGCACAGCACTGTTAAGATAAAACACTCATTATACCATAGCCACATACCAGTTTTCTATTTAACTGATTTAACATCTTTGTCATCTGTCATCACATACACAAAGCTGGGAACTTGTGATTGTACTTTATTTAGGGCGCAATACAACATTAATCGATGTGGTAACGAAAGTAAGTGTCTGCACATCGAAGCATCAGAAACAAATGATACAGTTCAGAAAAAGCAATGACACAATGTGAAACTGAAAACAGCTGTGTTATTAAACCAAAACACATTCAATAGCATCTTTCAACTCAACATATAATTTACAAGCATCACATATTTCCAACTGAAAGCTGTTTATCATAGTGTTTCTCTGTGCACCTTTGAGTTTTTAACATTCAAAAATGTAGTTTTTACTGTGCAGCTGAAGTTCATTCACTCTGCAGCAGTCCAGGTTTTTTTATGTTGTTGTATCAGTGACATTTCCTCAGAGAACTTCTCCTGAATGCACATGAATTCAGTTCGACTCAGTACAAGACCAAATTAAAACATTCACATAGGTCACCTTGTCCCAGTGAAGTGCTTTTCTGTAGGACTGTGTTTTTTCTAGCAGCAGAATCCAACTACTGATCCTTTTGATTCCTTCTGAATAAAGTCTTTAATGTGTAAATTACATGTTGGTCCCTTTGGCCCCCGTCTTAGAGCTGCGTCCTGGTTGTCCCCTGTACTCCCACATCACAAACGGGGAACTAAAGTAAAGTTTATCTTTGTACGCTGATGACAGTCCTGTTCATGACTTCCAGTCCAGAGAACACTGGTTGAGCTCCACAACTGCTCAGCATGTGGTGATGTGATGGGTCTAATTAAACGGGCTACAGACAATACGCTGTGGTTCTTCTTTTCATTTTAAAAACATAAAATAACACAACTTCAGCTTGAGTAGCACATTGTTTTATGATGTCTCCTGCACGGTTGACTGCAGTTCCCAGAATGCATCAGAGTAAAGGTTAAAGCTTGGATAAACCTAAATGGTTTATAGAAGTTTTTCTCTCTCCTACACTCCGATTGAAAAGATTTTGTCCCTGTGTAATTGTTTGATCTGATTTCTATAATTATCCTTATTATTCCCCTTCACTGACGTCGTCTCTCTCCACTCTGCAGTTGGAAACTAGCCTGAACAATCTTTCAATTTCACTTCATTACTCAGTCAGATACACTCATATCAATAGATTTTGTTGTTTTTTTAACTAATCAGCAGTCAGCACTGTTTGCCAGATGAAAAAGAAGCAGCAGTGGTGTGTTACTAGGAGCAGTTCATGTCTTAACAATAAAATTACAGAAATAATAAATGATTTACATCATTTACATATATTTTTTAACAACCTGTGCAGCTTTATCTGACTCATATATAGCAAATATGTTTTTGTCTAGAATGTAATTGCAACTGGATTAACAACATCATGCAATGAGAATATAACGAACCACTGTGGAGTCAAACTCAGGCTTGTGGTGTGACAGTTATGTGCTTTTATATGTCCACTATCCTATAGAGATAAGCTATATACACGTACTGCTGTAGTTTGCTGTTTAGTGGGCCTTATTGCTTGTCTACATTAAAAACTGTTATTTGATGGGATGTACTGTAACAGAGTCAGTCAGGATTGTTTGTGCTCTTGATTCAGTGTTTGAATTTCTTTCCAGAGTTTGACACATAAAAGGTACGAACCCAGCTGTGATGATGAAAACCCAGCGCTTCCTTTCCTACTGTAAACTGAGGTGCAGCAAACAGAGTCTGTGAAATATCTCTTTGAATATGGAATATAGGCTGCATATATGTTTACAGTACACACATGCAATACTTAAGCAAAGGTGCAAGTATTTGCTTAAAATACTCCATGAATAAAACTACCAAGGGGACAGTGTATTTTAAACAGTGTAGAATTTACTACTGTTGATAACATAAATGTAGTTGTCTAATAGAGTAGTAGAGTCTGTTCCAGATCAGTTAAACTGTGATTTTACCTGCAGACTGTGGAACAGAAACAGTAACTAGTAACTAGTAACTAATGATGGTAAACTGTGATGTTACCTGCAGACTGTGGAACAGAAACAGTAACTAGTAACTAATGATCGTAAAATGTAATGTTATATTTAATTTAATCCATAAATGATACATCAGTGTTTTGGTGCTTTATAAAATACAGCTGTATCTAAACCTGCTTAAAGTAACTAGTAACTAATGCTGGAAAATACATATAGGAAAAGTAAAAAGTACAAAAAAAAGTACACCCACCTCAAAGTACAGTGGAGTGGATCTACTTAGTACTGTATTTTACAACCTCTGGATATTGGAACTAGTGAGTACACAGTGTGTGTACACATATAGTAAAAAATATACTAATTAGCCAGTTAGCACAGCTGGCAGTTAGCTAGCTGGCTAACTGGGTTATTAGTTAGCAGCTAACAAAACCCACATGGCAGCATTTAAATTTACCACTAATTAAAATTACATGTATAATTCATACAGAATCCACAGCAAACAAACTACTACTTAACGAAAAATAGCCCAAATTTACCATTGCTACACTCGGCTAGTTGTTTCCTGCTGTTTACATGTATGTATGGACCCTGGCACCTCCTGTACAGGGCCTCAGACAACTGACACACTATTTTGTTATTTTGTTTGTCTTTTGGGTTATTTTTTGTCTCTTTGACCCTGTTTATAGTATTAAACTGTGTTTGGGGTAAACTGTTTAGACCTGTGCACATATATGCTTCTCCACTGAAATTTGGAGAAGCTACGATATAAATTGATGAGGTATTGTCTTGTAATGTAGCTGCTGGGGAGGGATGATGACTTGTTAATGTGTCCCAGGCCAGCTCAGGCAGTGCTTTGTTGTCATTCTGCATTCATTTAGTCATTTACAAGACAGATACAAATATGAGTGTGGTATTGCTCTTTTCAACATATTCCCCAAAATGTCAAACTGAATAAAATAAATCTGCAAAACATAAAAGAAATAAGATGTGAAAGCAGCGTAATCATTTGTGTTCTGGTCCTGCTATGCTCACCTGAAATGCTCCATCCAAACACAGCAGAGGAATAACTGTTCCCTCCCAGCGGGAACAGCTCTGCTGCATTAAAACACATTATTAGAGATGTGTGGGAGAGAGGGGGACGGGGGGAGCTCAGTGGGGGAGAGGTCACCAAATCAACAAGGGAGGAATGGACAATAGGTAGAGAAGAGCAACTGAAAGAAAGGATGAAAAAGCGAAAGAAAAGGGTGAAGGAAGGAGTCAGAACAGAGTGAAGAGAAAAACTACAACTAAAAATAAGTGAGAGATGAGCAGCTACAAGAGGGCGAGAGAATGAAAGTGTGAGACACTGAGTCATAGAGGAGAACTAGACGGATGCTGGACTTTCCTGACAGATGTTGTTGACTGCAATATTTCAGAGATAAAAACAATCGAATATGTGACTACACAGTTGAGACTGTTTCGAAATGACCTCAGACCTACGTGTGTTTTATTGTGCTGCCACGTCATGTTGCTGAAGGCATCAGTCACCCTCCCCACACCTTTCCAATACACAGTTAGAGAGACAGTGTGAGTGTCTACCACCAACAATAGGCAGTGATTGGCCATATTCTCCTTTGTGATTCAGTGCACCTCATTACTCTGTTCCAACAGGCCATTCAGAAACATCCAGATTTATAGCTGCTAGCATGACCTCATCTACATTACATTACTACATTCAGTGCAGCTGCCAACTCACTGATTAGCAGCATCCATATTATGGTTTATACAGTCATGCATGATATTCTACATCCCAGCAGTGTGGGTGTGTTGGTTAGTCCTGCTGGGACGGTCAGGTAGTGACAACCTAGTGTGCCATGACAACTGTTGCATCTACTGTGACTGTCGTGATCTCTTATTAAATAGTCACTCTGGTTTCCTTTCTCTCCCACTCTCTTTACTTTACTCAGCATAATTCAGTGCACCTGTGTTCCTCCATGTTTCTTAGCAGCTCTTCAGCCACACTAACCTCGTCAGATTGTCTGCCTTCATTCTAGGAGACTCTCCTGCACTGAACTGTGCATTCCTGTTTTTGATCAGTGGTTCTAGACCCTGCCTGCCCGCCCTGTTTCTTTGCCTGACCCTGGTTGAATAATTTAAATTCTCGTTACTCTAGTGTTTTTGACTCTCATTGCTGTTTCTGGCCCCTGTTTTTCGTTTAAGAAAGAATCGCCCGGCTCTGATCTCTGCTTTGACCTTCTTATCCTGGAATGAGATTAATTCTCTGGCTTCTTGGCTCTGTGTTCAATATCCAATATTCAAATCTCTATACAATTTAATTTGAATATTGGATATTGGACTTGGACTGCTTTTTGGATGATTGCCTTAACTTATTGATATCTGTGCTTGTTGCGTGAACGTTAAAGGAAGTTATGCCCTCATCTCGATTCCCACATGGAGGTCACCAACTATGGATGCCGCCATCTTGTCAGCATGGTCGACACGCCTTCTTACTCTCCAGAGCTCCAGTTACCTGTCCTGATCTCCTGGGTCACATGGTCTGCTTCTGAAGAAGAATCACTATTTTGTTGATATTTCTGTCAAACTTATCTGACTCATACCTCTCATGTCCTAGACTGCTGTTGAGTGCCTTCTAGAATACAGGAGTCTGTTTGTCATTTTCTCTACTCTCCTGCCAGCAACTCAGTCCTATTTTTAGAGTTTAATTAAACCTTTTAAAAGATTCCCTGACTGTTTTAGTGTCATTTCTGGGTTCTACTATTACTCAAACCCCATCACATTAGCCTAACATTTGCATGGAAAGACAAATGGCTGCTTATTGCTGATATTTAGACAGCTGCATTGAAAAGTAAAAAAAAAAAAAATACCGTTTGAGCAATGTAATTGACGTGAGTCGTATTAGGCACAAATGCAAAACATTTTTTTTTTTTATTGTGGTGCTATTCCAGGTGGTGGCTCCCTGGATAACTGTCTATAAGACCTATAACAGTCCTGAAAATGGTCCTTCTTAAAAGAGAGTAGATATTTGGCCCAAACTAAACCTAACTATCTACTTTGTGCCTAAACCCAACAATTGTTTCTGTGCTGCAACATAGCTAACTGTGATGGTTTGAAGAGACACTGCCATGGGATGTATAAGAAGGTATGGATAAATGACCTGTTTAAGTCTTTAAGCTGGAAGGTTTGTTACTGACTTGCCTGATGTTTTTCATGTCACTCTTGACATGGCATGGCACAATGTTTCCCCATTATTCCTGGCTAGGTCACAGTTAGATTGGTGTGACTGGATGCAGGGAAGACAGCCATTATCAGAGAGTGAATTATTATCATGTTTAGCATAATAAGAGCTCAGTTAATTTTATGCCTAGATGATCAAATTAAATAGTGGTTACTGCCTGTCGCATTTTAATACCACGCACGCACAATCTTTGCTCCATTCAAAATATCTCACACTTTCAGTTTATGGAAGCTCAGAACAACAGACACTGTTGCTTGATGGTTTGTGAGCATACAAACTGAATTGTCTTGACTTTCACTTGTTTGAAATGAAAAGGTGAGTTTGAAAACGAGTCAGATCCAGGCGCTTCCTTCTGTCTGTCTAAGAAAGGTGGGTTGCAGAGACAACAACAAATAGCCAGTGCTTTATTTGGCATTTTGCAGCTGTGCCAATTGTGGTTCATTAAAACCCATGTGAACCAACGGGTGAAATGCTTCTATAAATCATACTTCAATAATTATCAGACAAATCCAGTGTATTATACTGTAAATGTCCACATGGCAGTGGCACGTTTAGCTACATGGTGTCATCATCTATTTAAGGCTGGAAAGTGAAGTTTCCCTGTGGTTTGACACTGGAGCTGGATCAGCACCTTCAACCGTCATCAGCTCAGATTGTTCTGTCAAATAGCTGTGACCTTCCAGAAGAGTGGAAGCCCCCATTGTTCTTGTGCCAGTCATCTACCATGGCAACTGCAAGCTGTCTGAATGCACCTGTACTGCTATTAGAACTCCCTTTGCATTGTAACACCACGTATTCTTCCTTAATACTGATACTACAACACAGAACTGGTGAATTTAATTTGATTACTGAATCTAGAGAAGACATGTTGTAGAGGAGGAACAAGGCAGTGCTGAAACCATCACAGTGACCAGGAGGTTTGTAACAGGGTCAGTCCTTCTGTGAATCAAGCTAAAGTGCCTGAGTGAATGACTGAACCATTAGCCTCAACTCTAATGAACCCATTTCAACAGTGTCTACAAAACAGGATGGAAGGACTTCGTTAGACACCTGTCTAACCACCCACCACTCTCTCTTATGGGCATACTGAAACCCACCAAAAGGTGCACTCAGACATTTTAACACCCACCTTCCTCTTGCAATTTCAGCTCCATTTGCATTTGACTGTTGAGCCATGATCCCGAGATGACAACTAGTAGTTAGGATGCCCTGAAATGTGCACTGTCTCAGACTTTAATGTTGCTTTAAAAACACATTCATTGGAAAAATTGCTGCAGTCGAAGAGTTGGTCTTTATCTATCTTCCAAAAGGAACATTTATTATGCGAGTGTTTATGAAATTCAAGCAACAGTTTGTAATACAGAAATGTGAAGCATGCCTGGTACTGAAAAACACATCAAACATTTTAAAGAAGAAAAAGAACAACATTGGAATGGAGTCAAAAGTACGTCACAGCATTGGATATTTCTGTAAGTGGTTGTTTTGAATATACAGCATGTCAATCTGTGCACACTTCATCACCTGTGAGATCATACCAAAGCAGCAACACAAAGGGTTGACACTAAAATATACAGTATGCATGGCTCTGTTAGTCTGTGCATTCACCGGAAAATCTTCTTTGAAGAAAAGGTCCATTCACATTTTCCAAACTTGGACAAACCTGATGTTAGAGCAGCGACATGTACAATCACAAAATAAATCATATGGTGGTGTCAGGAGAGTTTGTGAGTATATATAAGGAATTATTACAACTATATGGACCCATAAAACAGATTTGCCTTAATTTACTGTTATAAAGTCAACACTTCCATCTGCTTCACACAAAAGGGCTCTTGTTGCTCATGCTATATGATCCTTTCACTCCGCTTGTCAGGGAAGTTCTGTGGTTAGAGTTGATGTTCATTAACAGCTGCTCAAAATGATAAAAGAAGTCATTAGGGAATAAGTGCGTATGGATGGTGTTTCTGTTAAAGACTGAAGCAGTGGGTGTGACACAAGTCTGTTGAAATGCTGTAGAAATGTCCACCTGTCACGACCTACAGCTCAGAAGGGTCAGAGCACAGACCAGGTACGATCATGTTCTGCTATTCCCTTGTGATCAGTACTTGAGCTTTTTTCTGTTGGGACATAAACCCACTGCTTCTGTCAGAGCTGCAACCAATGTGTTCTGCAGTGTTACATGTCGGTGAAGCTATGGTAACAAGTGCAGTGCATCATCTGCAAAGAGTAGTAGCACAATCCTGAGGTCACCACACTGGACACTTTGCCTTACAATGGTTTCCAGGAAGTCATAAACAAAAACAGGCAGGGGTCAATCCTGGATTTGCCCACTCCCACTAAGAACATGTTTGGCTTTCTGGTGAAAATATTCACCTAACTTTTGCACCTGTTTCTGGACAACTAAGATGAAGAAGATCATCTTACACCAATCTTCCATTCTGGCTGTAACACAGTTGTGTTTCATCCTCTGCATGGCTTCATACTCCACTGGGAGTGTTTCAGAAGAAGAGCAGATTGTTGTGGTTCTGAATTTTCCTTTAATTACTTGCGTGTAGTTGAGTCCAAGTCTGTTTTGTATTTACTGTTACTTCCTACTTTGTTGGGCTACAGCCGACAAATCTACAGTTAAGTTTTTATGAACAACTATAACTACTATAACGATATCTATTTCATACCCAGTGCATGTTATCAGAAGGAAAAACACATTTCTCCTGCTTGAAAGGCTACAGAGGAGAACAGAAGAAGGGAAACATCACCTGATTAGAGGATTTAACTGGATTTACAGAAGCATACTAAAAGTAGATTCTGTCAAAATAGACTCTGATGTGGTACAGGAGACGCTCCTGGGATCCTTCTGAGACAAACTGCAGCTTGTCCAGTGGAATCACAAGCACTGACGTGTGCAGCAGCAATCAGCTCTAGCGGCCATATCAGACCCAGAACGTGTCACAGCTGCTCCCTGTGGAAAAGAGCCATTACACCGTCCTCATGTCCACTAACCACTAATCAGCTGTATCAACATTCCTGGCTACACTGCAGAATTTTAATCTGCAAATCATCAAACCACTATCTACTGGGCTGTGGCAAATGACACCTCAACTGTGCAGGACGCTGGTTGTTATGAGCAACAGTTTCAGTAGCGCTTTTGCACAATAAGGTGTTGAGTACCATTTGCTCTAAAACTGAATGACATCTGGTGGACACAGAGTAACAGAGCCACAAACCAAACAAAAGGATATTTTGGTTCAGAAGGCTTTGGGTAGTTTTTATAACAGCTTAAACAACATTAAATAGTCATAGCAGGAGTTCAACAGAGATGCCCCCCAGTGACCAGAGAGTAAGAGGTTAATTTCCCCAGTGGGCCACAAAATTCTCCAAAATGTCCTTGGATAATATGCCATCATGTCTCTGGGGAGGCTGCTTGGTGCCTCATCCTCGTTAACATGAGGCAGGAGACAAAAGACAAAATCCCCTCATCTCAGTGGATCAATACAGTGTCAGCAAACAGATGAAAATGGCTTTGTGGATCAATCGGTGATGAGCATTCCAGCCACACAGAACAGAGAAACAAGCTTTCACAGCAGACATGCTAGTGTGTTAGCCATGCTGCCAGCAAGACTGGCTGTCCTCTCAGCAATGGACTTAAATCTTTTCTTGCAATGTTTACTTCTTCAAGCACTTTAAGTCAATTTAACCAAACATTTTTCAATAAATCTGGAGAGATTGGGCTGCAGAAAAGTGAGCATGTTCAGTTTGACAGGGTTTGTGTTAGCAGTTCACTTCTGACGTATTTCCAAGAGGCACTTTTTGTTTGGCTGCCAACTTGAGGATGCAGGCGATGAAGTTCAGTGTCACTGGAGCAGCTGATACAATCACTTGGTACAGGGCTAGTGAGTTTCCTGTGTCTGATGAAGTCTTAGGATGAGGTGAAGCTGTAAATCAATGACTTCCAGCCTTCACAAAGCTACTTCCTGTCTGTTGGAGTTGCCGTTGGCAGCTGGAACTACAATGGCTGCAGTGGGCGTGGTCTTCTTGATGGAGGTGAGACGAATGTGAGAGGTGCTATGCAGGTAGCTTGCCTGGCGCTCAGGGCGGTGCCCTCGACCACATCGCAGCTGACTAAGAAAAAAGAAGAAGAAGAAAAGTGTTGATGGCAACTGTAATCTGATCCCTGGGATCAGAATCTGGGATCTGATCCCCCACGATGCTTTAAACATCTTTATTATAGATCCTAGAGGTTTCATTTTACTATGTGAAGTTATGGGAAAAAAACAACATAGTTCTTTAATTACAAAAACTCACAGATACACATTGCAGTATTACCATGATTTAAGCATACAGGGATATTTAGTGATATGAGAGTTAAGGAGTTAATGCTTAAGGTTAAAACAAAGGGAGGAAAGAACACGATGTTTCCATTTATCAGGCTGAATTTATTGGTTCTATTTCCATAAACATGACATTACAAAGCATTTCAGATTTTTAATTTCTTTGTTCAAGATCAAGGAGGATCTTTTTGTACCTTTGTGTTCCAAACATTCAGACTGTACAAAGGTCATAATAAATCAGAAATATAGTTTTGGTGCCTAAAATACATTGAAATACTGTACCAGAGATTCAATTTTACTTTTTACCAGTACAGGCTTCTAAAACTCCATCTGTGCTCTGTCCAGCTCTCAGTCAGGTCCATGCAGTGAACTAGACAGTCTGAAAGAGCTGCACTTTAGTTGGCAAAATGTGGGACAAAAACAAATTCCAGGTGAAACACGCTGGACCTGGGGCACTCCCACTTGAGCAGATCTTTTAAAAAGCACTAATAACTAAGTATCACTCTGCAGAACTCCATGTCCACCTCTGATGGGGATTGTGTGTTACAGACGATGAGTGGAGTGTATTAACAGCCAATTATAATATAATGCTGTGATTTCAACAGACTTACTAAATCATGAATGAACTGTGTTTAACCACACTTTTTGGAAAGCTGAGTTCAGTTTCACTTGCCACAACCAGACCTGTTGAATCAAGAAATCACTTAAATAGAAGCTGTCTGACAAAATGAAGCAGCTAAAAGGTTGTAAAATCATTCTGAGATCTAAAGAAATTCAAGAACAGATAAGAAAGAAAGAAAGTAACTGTCATGTCTGGAAAGGATTCCAAAGCCATTTATTAGAATTTGGGACTCCAGAGAATCACAGTGAGAGACATCATCCACAAATGGTGGTGAACCTTCCAAGGAGCGGCTGGCCTACCAAAATTACTGCAAGAGCACAACAACAACTCATCAAGGAGGTTATAAAAGAACCCAGAACATCTAAAGAACTGCAGGCCTCACTGCCTCAATTAAGGTCAGTGTTTATGATTCAACAATAAGAAAGAGACTGAGCTAAAATGGCATCATAAGAGAGTTCCATGGTGAAAATCACTGCTGACCTAAAAGAACACTAAGGCTCATCTCACATTTGACAAAAAACATCTTGATTATTAGAAGACTTTTTAACAAATATTCTGTGAACTGATGAAACAAAAGTTGAACTTTGTGATAGTTGCTGGCCCATCAAACCTGCCTACCTGCCTGTTGTTTGTTATTGTTATTGCTTGTGTGATCTACTTTTCTTTTCTCTTTCTCTTTCTTTCCACTTACCCCAACCGGCTGAGGCAGATGGCCGCCCACCTTGAGCCTGGTTCTGCTGGAGGTTTCTTCCTTTCTTAAAAAGGGAGTTTTTCCTCTCCACTGTTGCCTAGTGCTTGCTCAAAGGGGGATTTGTTGGGTTTTCCTTATAATTTAGTTTTTTTTTAAGGTCTTAAACCTTAAACATTGTAAAGTGCCTTGAGATGACTTTTATGTGATTTGGTGCTATACAAATAAAGTTGAATTGAATTGAATTGAATTGATAGGTGTGTCTCCCACTACATCTGGCGTCAAGCTAACACAAAATAAAAAAAAAATATCTTATGAATAGACAAACATGGTGGTAGTGTGATGGTCTGGGGCTTTGCAGCTTCAGGACCTGGACTTACCATCATTGATGAAACCATGAATTCTGCTCTCTACCAGAAAATTTGGGCACTTGGTTTATTCAACAGGACACTGATCTGAAACACACCAGCAAGTGCACCTCTGAATGGCTCCGATAAAAAAATAAATATATTAAGGTGTCAGGGTGGAGTCTGGACTTAAATCTGATAGAGGTCCTGTGGCATGACCTTAAACAGGTTGTTCATGCTCAAAAACCTCCAATATGGCTGAATTAAAACAATTCTGCTCCAAAGTGCTGTGAAAAACTCATTTCCAGATTACACTTGTTTACAGTTGTTGCTGCCAAGGGTGGCACAACCAGTTATTAGGCAATGGCTTTTTCACATAGGGCCAGACAGGTTTCAGCAGCTTTTTTCCCTTAATAAATGCAATCGTCATTTAAAAACTCTGTTTTGTTTTAATTAGCATATCTTTATGTAACACTAAAATGTGATTGGTAACACTTTACAGTACTGTACACAAAAAAGTGTAGTTATTGAGGAACAAATGAGGAATAGCTTGATAGTTAATGATTTGTCGACAAATATGAAACAAAAAAGAAAAAGAATCAGGCAAATACTGTAGCACTGTATCTGCCATCTACATTCCTTTTGATGTTACTTTATACTCTGTTATCTCAACATGAATCTCTGTCAGCATGGTTTCTGTCTATGTTGTGCAAAGGCAGAAGACTGTTGTCTGTTGTCATTCCTAACAAGGCAACAGCAGGTATATCCCCATCCTTAGACTTCTCTTTTGACTATCTTTTGTTTTTAACCTGGTTGTGGGGCAGTTTTTGTGAACGACAGCTCAAAGCCTGTCTTCATGTTAATGTTCCTCACTGTGACAATCACAGTTATTGTGAGGTTTGTATCAGAGTTGGCATGAAGAGGGTAAAAGAGGCTTTCTATCCTGCAGAGGTAGAAAAATAAGTTGCAGGATGTTTAGTGAAAGTAGAAGCACTCAAACGGAGATTTAGAAAATGACATCAATGATCACTACTTATGTTGTGTTATGGAGCCCTTTCACTGCCGCATCATGTCCTAAATCTATTTCTGAGTGCTTGGTGTTCTACAAATGTTCAGCCTTCTGCAAAGTTTTGATTACTCTACAACTGCAATTTTTCATGCTATGTAAACACCAGCAACAACCTGCCAATACAGAGCAACAACCTATGAGAGCCACATATTTCGTATATTTGCATTTCTAGGTATAATCAGTAAAGGAGAACAGATGCATCCTCTTCTTTTTGCAGATGGAAAAGAGTTCTTTCAATCTGCCTGCTTTGGAGACGCTATTTTGCTGCTGAGCAACAGAGGCAGTTGCTTATTAGATTACATATTGATCTATGTATATTTTCTAATTCAATTCAGTTTATTTAAATAGCGCCAAATCACAACAAATGTCATTTCAAAGCATCTTACAATGTAAGGCTTCAATAATTCAGCCTCTTTTTAAAAATAGATGTTTAGAGAAATTTGTAATAATTAAGTCAGATTGTATTTATATTATGTATATATTGTATGTATATGTATATCTTATCTTCATCCCAGCCTTGTGATTGGCTTTATTTGTTGTATTCTTTATTGGACAATAACTAATTTCAAAGTCCATTTTCCCATATTCTAATTAATTCATTAACTATATATAACAGTAATTTTTAATCTGTAAATAGTTTCATAAGTCTAGAACCAGAAAATCTTATTTGAGGTGAAAATGCCACTGTACCTTTGGAGACCTGGGCCATGCTTTATTTCCTGTTATTATTATTCTTTTTATGATTTTATAAAGAGGTTATAACGTTGTACAGTAGATCTGACCTGTTGAAATGCCTGCGGAAGCTCTCGCTAAGCAGGTAGAGTGCGAAGGGGTTGACGCAGGAAGAGGAGAAGCTGAGGACTCTGGCCAACAGGGTGATGACAAGGTGGGCCAGCGACACATCCATCTGCGTGTAGTGGAAGGAGCGGTACATGTAGAGCACATGGTTGGGGAACCAGCACAGGGCGAAAAGGCCCACGAACACCAACACAATCTTGGCCAAACGCTTCCTTGTCTCCATCTGTAGTGGTAAAGAAATTGGAATCGTCATTTTCACATGCTATTAAATACTTGGGTTTAAGAAATGCTCTTTGAAACGAAAGAATTTTGTTTAGGTTCGAAGGCAGCAGATTCTCCAGATATCCCTCTCACCAGACATATTCTCCAGCTCATAGTGTGGGATGCCTGGTTTTTCCTCCCAGCTGAACCTGCTTGGAAAAGTAGACTGCATTGCCAAAAGTTTTGGAACACCCCATCGAAATCATTCAGAGCAGAAAGCAAGGTCCACAAAGACATGGATGAGTGAGTTTGGTTTAAAGGAACAGCTTCAACTTCCAGAAGAGTTGAAACTGTTATAGCTGCAGAAGGTGGACCAACTCCATATTAAACCCTACCGATTAAGAATGGGATGTCATTAAACTTCATGTGTATGTAAAGGCAGACATTCCAAAACTTTTGGCAATATAGGGCATATCCCCATCCTAAGGCTGGGGGTCTCCGTGATACAGTGTTAGTTAACCACGCACCCCATCAAATTTTAACATGACACACAGACAAAAATGCAATCCCGTGTCCATGTCTTTCCTCCGACGTCATGCAAAAACAAATGTTTGCTGCTTCTTCTGCTTCTTATTCCTCTAACAATGGAAGTTCACGAAGAGGATACTTCCTTTTTAGTCAGGAAGGATTAAGTCTATGTCTACCCCACACCTGTTCAGCAAGGAGATATGTGACCAATGGTGCAGATGAAGTGGGCACAAACTACATACATATGTCAGTCTACAGCGAGTGTGCCTCTAGCCTAAGTGGCATCCTGATAAAATACCTGAGCTACCTCAAGTGGCTCCCTTAAGTGTAAAGGGGCAGCGGCTCTACTCTGAACTCCTGATATAGTTCAGGGCTGGAACGACAAGCAGTAACATGAGAGATATGTTTGAAATTTGACTCAACTCCCCTTTAACCTGTTCACCACTACAGTCTCACAATGGTAGAATCGCCACATGGACAGATTATACAGCATATTGATGCTACTCACATTAAATACGTAAAGAACATATCCAACAACAAGCTGTAGATCCAGGTTGGTATCTCTAAAATAACCAGTGAGAAACAGATGCTTTAAAAACAACTGACAAACATAAAGACAAAACAATAAAAATATGCTCAAAATAGTTAATGGGAAGTAAAGCGGGCGATGAGATGCTTAAATTCTTAAAAAACTGGTTTCAGCTTTTTCACCATAGTTTTAAATTCAGTGCTTAGGTCAAAAATAACAGTAGCACATTTGAATAGTTAAAAGCTGCGACTTCCACTGGGATCTGTGTGCTAAAAGCTTTCTCCACATGCCCATGATGAAACTGATGGTAAAATAGATGGTCAGAAGATGAGAATGGATTTGGAGCAGGGGTGACAGTAAGCCAGTCTGCAACCACTAAAAGATTCTAAATAGTGCTGTTGGTTCAGATGGTCCAGCCCCGACGACATTTATGCCAGCAGGATTCATGGGGAATTAGGGATGCCTGCCAGCATCGCTTCCTTGCAGCATTTTCAAAATGTTAATCACTGTACTTGTCGGCTCAAAGTTCAAACTGAAGATAACATCTGACTAATTTTAACATTGAAAGTAGATGAATGAGACAATGTTGTCAGACGAGTCTCTGTGATGGTCTTCAGCTGACAGGACCTTATAATAAAATTATGTTTAATAATAACAAATTAGCTTGACAAGCACTGGATAATTTACCTTATCATGTAATGACCAATAAAACTCTGCTCTAATAATGTCAAACACTAATGGAAGGAAGGCAGGATGGTACTGAATAGTAACTATTTCTCCCACAGAGTCGGCACATTTTAAATATGTTTGTAGTTGTAATTAGTGGTAAAACCGGCAAGAGTTGGTTAGGAGCCCTGTTAAACACTGAATGCATCACATCTACAGTAATCAATGAATCTGACTTTCTCAGACATCGTCTGTGTCCTACATGTATGAAGAAGGACAGTAATGTCCAGCAGAAGCATGTTCTCAGGTCACTCATCTCTGCACGTAAGGATTCAATTCAAAATGTCAAAAGCATTTTCCAAAGTGCTTCTCCGTGTACTGCAGATGTCAAACACATCGGACCTTCTGACCTTCTGATGCACACAGTCGTGTTGTTTTCAGCTCGACAAAGGAGAACTGCAGACAAATGCTTTACATGCTCCTAAATCCAGTATTGTTGATATGCACAAAATAAACCCAGAGGAGCTCATTAAACCTTCTCATCCCAAACTTAAGGAGAAAGAGAAAAGTGTGGTTGACACATAAGGCCGCACAAAGCAGCTGGTGGTGAAATGCCTGTTTGACGCGTCGATGAAGCACCGTGAACTTGACTACTCTGCAGTGAACTGGAACGAGAGGCACAGTTTGTCAGTAGCAATCAGCTGGTGCAGTGTAGCTTCAGTGTCGAGGACTGCAGAGGTTTGTGTTTGGTTGTTCAGACTGGGTCAACAATGCAGGTGCATTCACTGTATCTACTTCTGGTCTGGCTGTTGCTGATGGTGGACTTCTATGTTCAACTTTAAATAAAACTAAAAAAGCTATACAGTCCTGATCACTAATTCCTTCTGTCTGCATTTTCAGCCCTACTGTGTAACTCGCACCTCCATCACCAGCACAATCCAAATAATACAGGGATACTGGCTCCACAGTACTTCACTACTAAACCCCAGGGATCCCGTCCTTTCTCCTGTCTCTGATGAAGTCTGCAGTCTGACCAGATCTACGTGTGCCTGTGCCCAAGTGTTATACCTTATTTGAAGCTTAGTGGTCTTTTCATCCATTACAGTCATTTTACAATTGGATTCACGACATAGTAAAGTGAGTGAGATCAGCTTAGCTGATAGCCGCTATATTTACAGGTGTTTAAATGAGATTATAAAGAGGGAAATCCTTTTTCTGTGTTTAATCTTTAGTAAGTATGAGAGTAAGAGTATAAGAGTATTTTTTTTACAGCAACACCATGAAAGTACATATCTGTTTTCTATTTTTTAGTTTAGGGAATTTTAAACAAGAAGGAAAATGTGAAAATAAGCTGAATTGAAAAAGTGTTCAGATCCCTTATATATATATACATATATATATTTATACATTTTACCACCTGCAGAATAACATGCATATAAAAATCTAACGTACTGTAATGAATGTAATGTATATGTACATGCGATATACTGAAATATCTACAGTGACACATCTGAACCTCAAAGTTTAACTAAATAATAATGTAAATTCTACAAACATTCAGAGGATTTTTATTTACCAATGTTTAATAAAAATACACACGTATAAAAGCAGTGTAACAGCTACTGTACATCACACAGGAGAATAAATCTGCTTCATCTTCTCTGTTTTTCACACTTTGACGTCTCTGGAACCTAATTTCCACACAATGAGTGGATAATGTGGAAATTACTGGACAGACTGAAGAGGATTACATTTGTACAGTAGAAGTTAATTACTCACAGCAAACATGTTTAATTCATTTGCTTCTGCTTGAGAAGAACAGATGTGGCTTCCACCTTATCGTTAAGTCTCACCTCGACTGACTTGCTTCTTAAAAACAAACCGTAAAAAGGAAAAGTTCACCAGCAGCAGACTGAGCACAGAGCAGGGATCACCTCAGTGCAGCCTGCACAGAGCTGCTGCTCATTTGTGTTTTCTCAGTTTGGCATTTCTCCCAAGATCTGCTAAGGCACCAGCAGCTTTGGGCCACAGCTCAACTGCAAAGGTGGATCTGTGTGCACGAACGCATTTTCATAGGAAAGAATACATTTTTCTTTTGTCTATGTGTGCATGCTTGTGTGTTTGGGGATTCAGTACACAAACACACACCTTCAGTAGATTCTGTCACTGTGAGTGTATTCAGAGTTCTGTAATAGAGTTTCTTCCCCTTAATTCAGTGATGAAAACCTGCAATACCACCTGCGAGTTGCAGGCACATCAACACCTGATGAGACTGTGCTGCCATGAAGCCTCAGGTTGTCACATTTCAGCTGAAAAGTCTGTAAAGAATATGATGAAGTTTTCCATCATCTGTAAAAGCTGTCATCAAACATTAACCTGCATCCATCATACAGATCAGTTCCTGTTAACAACAGAGAGATGAAATGATCTAATGTGTTTTCATGGTTGTGTGGAAACGATGACCGTGGCTTTTTAACATCCCGACCGTGTCCTTACTCGTACAAGTCACTGCTCAACTCTCAGAGGATGTTGTGTTACAGACAGTAACCAACTGAGAGCTTTTGTTTGTGGGCGACTCACACACGCAGCCGCTATTGTTCATCCACACCAGCAGCTCTGTGAGGCAGCCACCTCTCAGCAGTAGATAAGTGATAACCTCACCTGAGGTTTGATCTGTTTTCACACGTTGGAGCCTGCATCCTGCAGCAACACATTTTGTGTGATCACACCAGGATGAAAAAATCATTACGGGTCAGTGCAAAGAGAACAGCAGTGGATTATTCACAGGGATTTATATTCAGCAGCACTAGTTATAAGATGATCTGACACAGAGGCTAAAGTCAGGCCTGAACCCGAGGTTGTCAGTGGTTTCTTCCATCTTTTACTCCATTCAGTTTTTAGGGTGTTTTCCCGATGTGATTTAATGGGCTCAGGACAGTCAATCAATCAATTTTGATTGACGACTGAACCAATGAAGACTTTTTGTTAACTCAAGCACTTCCAGTGTCTTGAACACATATTTATTATATTTTTATTTCAAGTAAATTCCCTTACCATTATATTAAAAGGGCACCCCACCCACCTTAAAGGGAAGCTAATTTTATTTTAATAATATTTTCTACATAGCGCCAGATCACAACAGAAGTCATTTAAGGTTACCTTTCCTATAGAACAGGTCTATACCTTTGCCTTTACTATTTATTTTTAATTGATTAATAAAAATTAACATGTTAAAGTCCCAGCCACAATAGGAACGTAATGTTTAACAGGGTTAGTTTCAAGCTTCTCACCAACTTGGAATAACTTCCTGAGCTTCAAAGCTCCAGCGATCATCCTATCACCATTAGTTTTACCGCGTATTGCTCAGCCTGTTTTGCCTCATGTTGACTCCCCACTAGTCTTTTCAGATTTATTGCCTTAATCCCTGGACGCTGTTTCCTGTTTTGTAGGATTACTTGCTTGATTGCTTGATTGCTCGTGAGTTGAGCTTTTACAGCAAACTGATCATTGCATTGTCAAGCTTAAAAGGAAAAACAGTCCATTTGTTTGTCTCCTGGCGTGTTGCAATTTGCACTGACAAAATGAATTATGTAAATTCTTTTTCATTTTGATTCAATCTGTTATTTGCACTTGTTTTTATTTGTTGGAGAAAGTCAGAAATTACAAGTTACATGTGTTTACAAGTTGAAAGTTTTAATGGATGATCTCTCAAATATTTATTGTCAAACACATACTGACAGGCAGACAGATGAGGTAACAGTAGATTTTGTGTGCAGAACAGTTAAGTGCAGACTTTCAGGCAAACCCAGTCAAGAGGGGAAACGTGAAGGCAAAGGCAGGACCTGCAGAGTCTAAGACAGGGAACCGTGAAAGAGAGTCTAACAAACTGCATAGAGGATCCAAACAGGCAAAGACACAGTAAAACAGTCAAATGCAGTCAAACACCTTCTGTCATAAGTGTTGGAGAAGTGATTAGGGAATGAGTAACAGGTAAGGTGCCAGGGCAAGTTCAGGCCAGATATGTATGTGAACTAGTCGCGGCAGATTACCATGATCCTGGTTCTGATTCCTAGTGCTGCTCAAGTGTGATTTATTTTTCTATCTAATTCTACGTAACTGTACTATTGCCCTGAGATGATGTTTGTTGTGATTTGGTGCCATATAAATAATCTGAACTAGACTGAGATGGAAGGACACTTAGATATCTGGTGTCTGGTTGAGAGACTGTCAGAAGACACAAGCAGACTGAGCAAGATGAACAGACTAAAGACCACAATGTGACACGGTTCAAGGAAACCTTACTGAGTGGAAAAGCCATTACAGTGATTGACAAGAGGAACACAACCCGATTTTAATTCAGATTAGAATTAGAATTCAGCCTCAGACCGGTCCGATCCAGATTTTCCCCTCACTAACATTAAAGTGGGGGTTTGTCACAGACGGCTCTGGCCAATTGCCATCCACCACAGCCTCTGCTGAGAGCTCTGGTGTCTGTGAGAGTTTTCTTTCTACCGTGGTCTTACCATCCAAACAGCAACTAGGCCTCATGAAGGTGGACGCTCGACACACGTCACACGTCACTTTACTATACCTGTGACACCTTCAAGACGGAGGCTCAAAGATGGACTGATTCTGACTGTCTGTTACCTCAACCTGGGTCTAATTCAAAGTTTGAAGCCAGTGTTAGCATTTTAAAGTATTTTGTCTTGGCTTTACTAGGTTAGCTGGAGCCTGTGTGTGTTTCAGCTTATGTGTGGGGTAGAATGGGTATAACATGAATGAATAAATTAAATTACAATAAAATACATTAAATAAAAATCAGGATTTAAGCTGTCAAAAGATCTAAATAATGAAGGTTCCAACAACTATGAAGAGATAACATTCATGAGAAACGGCTTTCTGTACTGAGCTGTTCTCACCTGCACTTTTGCCTTTTTATCTTTTTGCCTATTCCTATTTTTCTGTTTCCTAGGTGCCATTAAATGCATTTCCTGCTGCTTCTCTTCACCTTGCTCTCTTTTCATGAATCACCCCTTTCTCTCTCTCTCTGTTGATGTCACCTCTCTTGACCTCTATTATTTCTTCTTGCTGCTCTTTTCCTCTTCTATCACCTGCCGCACTTCTCTCTCTCTCCTCTTCTTTGTGTGTTGTCTCATTCAGTGAGTCTTTGCAGCATCATAAAACAGGTCACATGAGAGAACCTCTTCACACTGCACACAGCCGCTACTACTTGGGAGTTCAGTGTCTTGTCCAAAGCCACTTGGACCATTATTAGACCATCAAGAATTTGGTGCCAGCCTAGTTCCAGGCTGGTACTAGTTTAACTTAAGAAGCAGGTAAGAACCGGTTTGCTTTTCTACAGGCTACCGTAGAGCCATTACACTACACCTCTACCTTCACAGCACCACTAACTTGAACCACAACAACCATTACAATCTGTACAGGTGTTGTTCCTGAGTCTAAACTCACATCCAAACACTCCTGGTCCAACACATATGCACTGCTTGTTGTAATCATTATGTACAGTGATCAGGTTCAATGCGTTTTAATAGTTGTTAAAACTAAACATTGACTGCTAATGTTAGCCTGTGTTAGCTTTAGTTGTTAGCTTGCTAATAGTCACACTGCTGTTAAACATATCTAATAAATGATACTCTGATTTTTATATTATATTATTATATTCTATTCTCACTGGCCATGACAGTCCAGCTATCATGACTAATGAGTTGGTGCCAGTTCTTTGGCTGTAGAAACACAAAGTGTGCGAACACTAGCTCCGAACCAGCCCTGGACCAGGGGTGGTGGAAAAGGGTTATTTGACTTGTGTGTTTGCCTTCTAAAGAAACCCAGACTGATCCTAATTTGTCTCCTTTTCCCTGCTGTTCTGTGTTTAGTTGCAGACGTCAGGTTTAATCAGGCTAAATCTGACAAGAGGGTAAAGACGAGCGGTGTAGTGGTTCTGAAATGGAGACTAAAACACATCTCCATGGTCTCGTCCTCACCTTCCCAACCTGTATATCTAGTATATCTCCAGCCAGTCATCCATGTTTTGAGAAACCCCAACCCCTAAAAAAGCAACAAGCACAAACAAAACAAAAACCAAGGTATGAACTGAATCGCGGATGTGGATCGACATCCTCAGCAAACACAGAGGCAGAATCCAGCAGGCAGGCAAATGTTCAGAAAAACAAGCAGATAAGCTGCATAACAGGAGCAGACAAAAGGCAGAGTCCACAGGAGCAAACAGAAATTAACAAAGGGCTATAAATAGGTCATAATTCCTCTTCCCTGCTGATACGTGTTTCACACAATTTTCCTTCTGCTGGACTCATCTCAGTTTGATCTTTCATCCTTGATTCTGCCAGATTCTGCCTGACTGCTGGTAAGGAACCTGGGTATAGGCTGAGCTTTTTCCTGATCAGCAGCACTCAGCTAAGCGTGTACCTGTTCATTCCTGCGTTCAACTGAACAGTTTTCATTGTATTTACCTGGTGGTCTGCGTTTGGGTCCTCGCTACTTTCTTAATGCATTTACAGATTGTGCCAAGTGGAACTGCTTATTGCTTTTTGAAATGACTCTGTATTCTGTGCACAGTTTGAAGCTTTCTAGGCTTTTTCCTTCTTTCTGTTTGTTTTCACCCAGAGGATGTCATTTACTGCAGACAAACAGTGATTAACTTGGATGTGTGGGCAAATTAAATCAGTGTGACAACTACTCCGGCTGTATCTCTGGATCACAATCAGAAAGCCCATCTCAGCCCTTGGACTGGTCATCCTTTGCTGTGGAAGGAAGCTTTCAGTGTTGGACCTTTTATTTCATCTGCTCTGCAGAATCATTAACATTTATATTGAACTGAATCATTAACAAGCTGCTCTTATTGTTGTTTCCTTTCACTACAGAGGTCTTTGTTTGAGTCTGACAATTTTATTCTGTACGCCTTCCTGACAGGTATACAATATTTGTAAGATGGGTTTTAAATTTATATAATATTAAATGTTTAAATCGTGTTATGATTAATTTATTTGTTTGTTTTTCAGTTTAAGAGAAATGCAATACTTCCTTAAACAAGTCAGGACTGCTGTAAAGCTGCAGGGAAGCCTTCTGTCTTCATTATTGATAATCAAAGCTGTGGGTGCAGACACAGAAGGCTGATTCACATAACTAATGTGTGTGGGTAAAATCAAGTAAGGACCGTCTCATTCCCCAAAGTTTTTTCTTAAACAATCCAAATCTGATTCCTGACATGTTCTTAAACTGCATATTTATCCATAACTTTGTTCTTGCATCGATGAATCCCATTATCCTTGTAAGCTAAACTCACATTCTCGTTGTTTATATCATGGCTCATATTGTGGGAGAGCAAATGTTCCCCTGCAAAAAAGCTGAGACATATGGGGAGCTCTAAAATGTTGTCCACTCTTGTGTTACAGGTGGGTGACGTGGTGTAGAGGTCAGCACTGTGGCCTCACAGCTACAAGGACCCAGGTTAGAATCCAGGTACTCTAGCATCCTCCCACAATCCAAAGGCATGTAGTTTGGTTAACTGGTGACTCTGCAACCCTTATCAGGGTAATAGATGTGTTATAGTCATTACGTTGCAGTTTTCGAACATCGAGCCTTTAAATAACACAGTGTGTTCTGTGTGTTCCTGCTATAGCCGTCCATGTGTAGCAGTGCTCTACATGAATTACTGGGTTTACGTAGCCATCAGTATTGGATTGAACTGATGTCAGAGAGAAAACAGGGTTTTGTTCAGTATTTCAGGGCAGATTACAGACTGTCGACTGGAAACAACCCTGTCTGCTCTGACAATTTGGATTCATTATACAAACAAAGACAAGAAGACAAGATGATGGCTACAGCTTGCTGGCAGGAACAGTTCCACAGTGGAAGTTAGCCAAGCGCAAGGACACCATGTTACACGTCGTTATCTACTGGTGATGCAACATTGCTTTTCAACTGGACAGAGAAACAATAGAGTGAATGAAAAAACAGGAATAGTAGAAACCCTTGACCATACCGCTGTGCACCTACATATATGAGTGTTCATGTGACTCGGGATGCTGTGGTGTGCACTGGATAATAGGGCTCCCCGAAAGCCATTGTGTAATTCAAATTGTAATTTATATTCAGCGCAGGAGACTGCAGGGCCATGTGTATATACAGCAAAGTCACAAAGAAACTGAAGAGAAATGTTGAGAAAGTCAAGAACAGTCAAATGAAACCTAAAGACAGTGAAGCACCGACTCTAAACGGACGAAAAACCTCAGTAGCTCTGATGTTCTGAGAACTGCTGCAGTTGGGGGACAGCTATAGTAATAGTTATATCTAAAGGAGTCCGCAGTGGCTATAAAATAATACAAAGATGCATAGGATTGTATTATGTTTAGTTGGGTTAACTATATCCAGAAAATGGCACACAACCGTTTTTGTTTCTGTCTTTTAGGTCGGTCGAGTAGAAAAATAAATGATACATTCACAAATTCATTCTGTTCTTTAAATTCCTGATTTGCTTTTTTGTGGTGAACATTGATCAAATCAGTGGGGACATAGTTTAAGAAAACCTCACTGTAATCAACTGATCAACTGATTATTGTTAACGTGGCAGACTATTTATTTAGGAAGTGGCTTTGGGTCCCAAGTCGTGCTGTTACAGCTGAGCTGAAAGCCTCTCAACCGACTGATGATGGATGATCTGCAGTGATTTATTAAAGCGGAGTTGATTTA
>OMLM01020569.1:13415-58498 GCA_900302695.1 Helostoma temminkii | reverse complement strand
TTATTCACCTGCAGGAACAAGCAGACAGGATTTTAGATGATGTCAGTAAACTGTCACAGTGTTGATGTGAGACACATTGTGACTCTGACTCTCTGAGGATGGAAAAATTCAATCTCTGCTGTTTGTTTTGTGGTTTTTCACTATAATTTAAACTTAGAAGTTAAGAGTTGGTGGAACAGCCCCAGGTCATGAATTGTACTGATAACGGTGCCTCATAACTCATCTTATTATTTGTTAGTGTGCGGCGAAAAGTGAAGACAACAAACAACAAATGTTTTTTTCAGCTTTTGCTACTGTTTTCTAATCATGAGGTCGCTTCTCGATTGTTTTCTTTCTGTATTTAGGGCTCCAGGAGGTGTTTGGGTGGTTGTTGATGCAAAGCTCATCACTGTCACACGAGATAAAACAATAAAGCTCAAATCCAAACTCACGTCTGTGGTTGAAGCAACAAACACACTTCGTTAAGGTTTAGAAAATATTGTGTTTTGGGCAAATTAAAAATCAGGTACATTTTTCTGACAGTTCTTTCATTTTTATGCTCCAAAATCAACACATCAGATATTAAATTGACAAACTGTGTTGCTGAGCTACAGTCTATAGAAGAACGAGAAACTGCGTGTGAATGTACTGGGGATCAGAGGTGACACTTCTTTTCTCTGCCGATGGAGTTAGTGCTGAAGCAGCCTCCATCTGCAGAGAACATGGATGATGGCTGTGGTGATGATGATGTTAGGTGGCAGGTGAAGAGGCCTGTTGAGCTTGTGTATTATGTCCCAGAGGAGGGTCTCAGCACTGACTTTCAGTGTCATCAGTGTGTGAGTGAAGCGAAGCACTTTGGAAAGATTTTAGCTCGTACAGGGACTTGAATTCTCTGAAGTAGAAGTCTGACCCAGCAAAGTGTTTGATTAAGTGACAAGTTATCTCTGCGAACTCTTGGCTTCCTCTGTTGAAAGCTGACCTGCAACCTGAGCTCTGGACTGCTCACTTGATCAAACTTAGCATTAAGCTAAAGTGTTAATTTGATTATAAAATCATTGATATAGTTCATGGTAAAAACTACAGTGAAGTTTTTCTTCTTTAAAGCTGTAAATCAGTTTGACGCTCGTGTCCCTTCAGCCGGTGAGAAACTGAATCTACAGAAGTTAATAGAAACAGATGCAGCTCTGGTGATAATGTTCCCTCACGTAAAGGCCAATGACACTTCACATCTTAAATTACTGCTTCACTAATACATTTTGAAAGTGATAATGACATGTTGCATTTAAATTCTCCTGGCATTTGCAGTGACAAAGTGCATGTAACAGCACTGGGAGTCTTACCCTGCATGCAGGAGGTGAAGCTAATTGAATTCCTCAGCAGTAAAGTCCTCGCATACAGAAGCAGTAAGTCAGACACAAATTGACTGCTCTTCCCACCGTCTGTGTCCTTCTGTCTCACTTCTCTTCAGGTCTGCTCTGTTTTAGATGTTGCATGCCAATAAGAGTTGTCACCGTCAGCAGCACCTGCCAAGTCTGATTGATCCTGCAGCCAAATCTGGCAGAATATGATGATGGATTTTATTTAATTTCTGTCAAACATCTGTTCATGCAATTAATTTGTTGTTGTGAAAGTGTCAGGTCTTCTGTCACTTCATATAAGAGTCAAATCTGCTGCCGAAGTGGCAATTCAGTGATGACAGACTGTGAAGTTTTCCACCTCTATGTCTGAGGAGCCTGTTCCTCTGTCTCCTGCCACTTCCATCACTCTACCACTAGTTGTCCCCGCACTTTCCTGGTTCACCTGCTCTACCTGCTCAGTTTCCCTCCAGTTTTACCACCTGACTCTGCTCCACCTATCACACACAGCTTGGCTGCCATTTTGTCTCACAACTTGTACAAATGCCTTTCATTTACTGTTGCACTTTGCCAGTTTGTGTGCTGTCCTTCACTGCTTCAATGTTCCAGCTTTAGCCACGTGATTTCTTGTTTGCCTGACTCCATTTTGTGTGTTTAATCTCGACTGTTGGCTGGTTCTCGTGATTTGTACCATTTTGGATTTTTACATTGAATTTTTGGACTCTCACTTTATCCATTGCCTGTTTGGATTGGATATTTGTTCCTGGCCAGTTGTTGCTTGCCTGGACTGTCTGTAAGTATGTGTACTTTACAAAACTCTCTTAAACAGCTCCAGTTTGCATCAGCGTGTCTGCAATCTGATCATGTAACTCATATTTACTGCACTGTAAAATCTGTTTTTTGCACACTGTTAAAGTTGTTCCATTAGTTGCGTTGTGCACATGGTCACAGTCACAGTATGTTAGGTTTTGACTGTTTGAAGAACATTACAGTATCTACACTGTGCATTTTCTCACTGCCATCCAGTTTTAGAGAAACTCTTAAGCCTCTGAAAAGTCCTCCTCCCTACGCAGTTTTTCCTCACAGGAGCTCCTTTAAGGGTTAAGGTGCTTTGGGAATAATTTACTAGGATCTCTTACCCCTACACTTACACTTTGCCCCATGAAACAGAGTGAGAAGGGGCAGGGCTGAAAATATTCCCTAAGAAATGAGACAGTGTTGCAAGCTGCTTACAGCTTCCAGGATGCCATCATCAACTGTGGTAATCTCCCTTGCGTTGCTTATAGGCATTTATTTGTGTTTGTCTGCTGCAAAACAGCAAGTTGCAATAAACACAAAACTGAAACGCACCATGTATCAGTGGTTGTTGCCACAAGAAAACAACAGAGCAGTAATAACGTGAAATTAAACAATGTAATAATTCTAAGAATTTTGTTAGAATTTCATCAATATAAGACATTTTTAGGCTGAAGAAGCTTTGTGAATATGGGCCCAAATGATTGTCAAACACCACCTTGATGCTCAACAATGCAACTGCCATCACTTTGTATGTTTCATGGGTGTGTTCAATAAGGACACAATGTTAATATTTGTGACTGGTAAAGATCTTTTTAACATTTGTTCACATTTCATGACCAGTTTAAGCAGAGAACCAGGAAATCATTTCCTCTGGTATTTATGGGCCTCCACCCCTACACCCAGTTCTAGTTCATTAAACTCCTGGCTCCTCCATTAAAACACCACAAGGGTGAATGTTTTATTCAGTCGTGCTGAGGATCTGCTGCAGGCATTTAAATTCACCACCAGTCTTTAATACTGATCGCTACAAAACTGAAGCAGTGGTATCAGTTCAGCTGCATGTCCTCCTCCACCATCACAATGATGTGCCTAATCTGATTCCCGTCGTTCCAGTTAATTTAATTGTCTTTTTTCATTACACATGCACTAATGTTCTGCCATCCACCTCCAAAACAATATTTCTTAAGGTTTTAGCATCTCCCTCTTCTCATGTTATGTTTTCTTCTACAAACCATGTTTCATAAAAACTTCAAATGCCATAAAAACTAAATGTTCTTGCACTTGAACCTTTGAATCTGCAATGAAAATCTTTGTAACTGGCAGATCAATAGAGTTTCTTAATTGTCCTGCCCAGAGCGCCAGTTATATTTCCTGGGAGTTTAAAATGGTGGCACAGAAGAAACCTTAATGAATAAACCTTAAGCTTTTATTGGTGCATGGCATTAAAAAGCATTAAATCCACACAGAAGAGGAAAGTTTTCGCTTTGCCTTGAATTTGTGCAGGAAATGGAATTAGGCGGTTGAAGGGTTCAAGATGCAGTGTTTGGCAGCTCACCCCAACCAGTTGAGGCAGATGGCCTCCCACAGTGAGCCTGGTTCTGCTAGAGGTTTCTTCCATTGGGGGATTTGTTGGGTTTTTCTCTCTAAATAACTTTGTAATTTTCTGACCTGAATATGTGAAGTGCCTTTAGATGACTGAAATGAATAGAACTGAATGAATGGATGAAAAGAAAACCGCATCGATTCTGAAAGGACTGGAACAGTTTGCTTGAGAAACTGAGAAGTAAACAAGCCTCCATGAGAGCTAAAAAAAGAGATCGGCTGCATTGATTGACTCAGAAGTGTGAGCTACAAAATATTAGATTGAGGGTTCAGATATTTTGTCCATTTTGTTTCTTTCATTACATTGAAAATCAAAGCAACATCTCTGTCTCTATTAAATGTGCAGTGGAGAGTTTTTTTTTTCTAGGTGGAAAGGTGCCAGCTCGTTTAGCTTTCCAGCGTGTGTGTGTGTGGAGGTATTCACCTGCTGTGCCCTCTAATGTATTTCTTATCTTTGGTAACATAATGAATTGGCTCTGCCCTCCAAGAGTGGGCGTGTTGGGTATTGATGTGTGCGCCTGCTGTTAATGTTGCAGTTGGCTTCCAACCAATATAGATGTGAAGATATGGGCCGGATGTGAAAGGGCTGATAGCATCACTCCCCTACGAGGAGGCACAGACAGATTTAACAGTAATGAGATAAATTAGATGACACACACAATGTGACGTGATAAAGCGAGACACAGAGGGGTGGACGGCATACAGAGACAAGGAAAGGAGGACAAGGGGACATGTAATTCAGGGAGTTAAATTATTATATGTATGCAAGAAACTAATGCGGACTAGCTGGTCAAAAGTATTTTGATACCTTAACATTAAACCTATGTGTGATAGGATGTGACTGCATGTACAATGTTTTATTATCTTGGAAAATAATAGATTTTCTCAGACCAAACCTGTCCATAAATGTCCCTGTATACTTTCAAACCTCTCATTGAATAACTTGTATTCTATATAATGTAACAAGGATTTTTACTGTATGTTTACAGTGCAAACACACACTGCTTCACATGCTGCCAGATCAGTGTGTTTTAACATCAGAGGTCATGTTAACTGAGAGTTCTCCGACTGATGGAAGTTTTTTTCAAGAATGACAACTGTTAAACCAGTGTTGAACCAGCTCCAAAACGCTGCTGGTAACTATATGTCAACCAGTGGGGAACACAGCAGCTGCGCTTGCAACTAACGAGTTTGTATCCACCACGCACAACAATTAATCACTTATGCCGTCTACTCCACAATCTGTTGAAACCATAGCATCATATGTTCATGTGCTATAAGTTTAAACTGTGTTAGTTTGGTTGTTAAACCAAAGTGGAGCGAATGATTTCCTCTGGTCACTCACAGGGTTCAGGCTTGGCCCTGCTTCAGGCTCATGATGTGAGCTGGATTGAAACTGGAGGGGGCTTAAGACAACCCTTACTGGTTTTAAAATGCCGCTTCCAAATTTCGCCTGTTCGCCCTCTGCTTACATTCTGTAATACATGATCCCTGTCAGAGATGGACATGGAGATCTGCAGAGAGTTACTTGGTGATTCATGCTTTTTAGACCTGCTCATATGTGAGCACCCAGTAAAGTGCAGCTCTATAAAACTGTCTAATTCACCAACACTGTTAATACCTGAAGGACTGTGCAGAGGTGGCTGAGAGCAGCATACAGTAGAGGAGCAGTTTGCCTGAGGGCTGGACAGAGCACACATTCATTACAAGTGTCACGTTTTCTCTAACTGAAATTCAACATTGCAATTTTAATTATGTTCTTTAATGTCAATAAAAACTAAAATCAAAATAATGGGTAATAAATGATAATTATTATGACAGAAAGTCAAATGCAACCTCAGTTTCACATACCAGTGACTGTCATTGATGACCCTCCTCTCTCTGAGCGTCACAAGGTGATTTGCTGTTTGTTAGTCAGTGACTCTCCATTAACCCAGAGTTTGAGGTCAACAGTTCCCTGCAAAGCTGCACCGCTCTGCTGAAATG
Organism: Helostoma temminkii; assembly: GCA_900302695.1. Classification (NCBI taxonomy): domain Eukaryota; kingdom Metazoa; phylum Chordata; class Actinopteri; order Anabantiformes; family Helostomatidae; genus Helostoma; species Helostoma temminkii. Next base: position 52,778 of record OMLM01020569.1, on the reverse strand, counting down.
ACTCTATTCAGTATTTATGTGCTTTTAGGGGAGACAGCTTCAGTTAATGGGCTCAATCTATGAAAAAAGGAAAGCGTGGTCAATAATAACAATTGGTTGTTTCTGTAGCTTCTGATCTGCCTCAGAAAGTCTAAAGTCACCTGAAATACTTTAGTCATATTCACAATAATTTGGAACAACTTTTGATTTAAAAACAGTTTTGTATCAAGTCTCAGGTTTGAATTTTAGTTATAAAAAATTTTTATAAATCAAGTCCAAGTTAAGTCTGACATCTAAAAAACTGACTCATGACTAATCTGACACAACTAAGTAGTTTTTTGTTATTTAGTTTTACACTTAGTAAATCTCTGATCTTTAATGGAAAACACTGTTTTGGGAAAGAGTCAGGAGCCAGTAGAGATTGTTCAGGCAGCTCATCACTGGCAGGAGACCCTGAGGTAGAACAAGAACAGACCAGAGAGATTCTCTATCTCATCTGGTCTTGGAAACAGGTTTACTAGTGGGAACGTTTTGCTAATTGGAGGGAGGCTGCACTGCTTCTGCTAATGCTACTGCTGATGCCAGCAAATCACATCCTGCATAAATGTTTCAGATTAGGTCCAAAAACCATTTGTTTTGCTTTAAAGGAAGAAATTAAAAAAAAGTTGTTTCCCCTTAATGTGAAAATTCCTTTTCATTGATGGAAGATTCACAGTGATTTAAACTATGACATGTCTGTTGCTGAGAGAATGAATACTGTATATTATACTGTACTGTAAATGCCACCAACAATGATAATTAGCATCCTAATCCCCAGAGATTAAGCAGTAATTCCCAGCAGTGATCATGTACAGCTGATCTGACCTGCTGCTGCTTCAGCCCCTCTGACCTCTGAAGATCCAGCTGGTGTGAAGTGGGTGACACAGTCTTCCACTAAACCTCCCTCATGACTGAAATATTTACTCTGCAGCTGTGAGTGCAAAAAGAATCGCGTTGAACTTGAGACTGTTTATCTGTTAAAGCAGTTACAAATCACAGAAGACACTTCTTTTCTTATCGATCACTTCTTTTGCTTCCTGCCCACTCAGGTCATTCAACACTAGCTGGTTTTCTACCTTTAGCTTCCTACACAATTCACTATAGGATTTAAAGAAAGGTGTGTGAATTCATGCGAACTTGGGATTTGTATGTTACAATCTTGAGACAGATTTTTTTTATCTTTTGGTTGTTCAGTGAATACTTTTCCAAGCTCCCCACAGTCCTCGTCTTTCCTGTATATTAGTAGAGGCTTCCTGAATGCAGCAATATGTCCATTGGTCCCTTGTGTGTATAAAATGGGTGGCCAGAATATTAGAAACACATAATGTAAACCTGCCAAACACTGACTTTGTTAACTAAAGTTGATTATCATTGCAGCAGATTTGAAAACAGGCAGGACCCTTTTGAAACTCTCTCGAACAGGCATAAGGATTTCTTTCCGTTACTCTCCGTCTTTCACTCAGCGCAGGGGGAGGACATACTGTACTGTACAAACACTGCATGGCATACACGAAGGTGTAGCTGTATTGCAGTAATATGATTACATTAATATGATCAAGTTGTCATAACAAAATGGAGGAAACGAGAAATTTACATGAATGCAGTAGAAGTTTGACCTCAGGAGGGAAGAAAATCAGGAAGGTTAGTGACTTTGCTCAGTGCTTCATAACTGTCATTTCCACATGCAGTTAGTGGCCTGTATTAATAAAACTCACCTGTTATCATGAGACAAAGGTGTCATCAAATCAAACCTCAACTGAAATGTGAAGGAAGTTATCTGGAGCACAAACTGTCTTTTCAACAGTATACTGTTTTTCTCTTCATTTGTAATTTCATTTTTGTCTACGTAAAGATTTTTCCCATTTCACAAATTTCATTGGTATAAATGAGTAAAACCACCATGAAGAGTCTTACATAGAAACACATAAGCTTCTCTAGTGTTAAAACAAAAACCTGCAGACGCCACAGTCATCCGTTCACCACTCACCTGTCTCTTGGTGTGTTCGCTGACTTCCCCCGGCATGTCGTGGGCACTCTTGATGAGCGTACGGGCGATGTGGTAGTAGTACACCGAGATGATGGCCAGAGGGATCAGAAAGTAAACCAAGAAAATCATCACTGAATGGATCTTAGGATGCATCTGATTAGACATCGGGTATGGAACACAGTTCACAAAGGTGATGTTAGGGTTGTCCCTGTGGCCCTGAGAGGAAGAGTGGAGGAGGAGTACAATGAAAAGAAAGTGGGGAATAGACAGAGAAGATGGGAAGGAGGAGAAAGAAGAAATAAGGTGAAGGTAAAGAAATAAAAACAGACAAAGAAAACATAGAGAGAGGAATAAATAGAAGAGGAAAGGAAACGAGGAGGGAGGAAAGAGGAGAAAAAAGATCATCAGACCGCGCTCGTAAAAATCGTGAAACCGTATAATGGAGGCACTTGTCATTCATAAATCTGACTGTAAAAGAGTTTAGAGCTGTCAAGGTTGATGTTTGTCTGGTGGGGACACTGACTGTGATGAGCCTTCAGCACTAAGTGATGAACAGCACACATTTAATCTGAATGCACACAAGTCACAAACGTTCTGCCAGAAGGACGATCGCTGTGCCATGCAGTGGTAATAATATAGTAATACTAGTAATACTGTGATGAAAAAAGTTTAACCCGTTATGATAAATTATTCTGTGCTGTGCTGTGTGAGATTGTCCCCCAGTAAAATACGACTATAGAGGTTGTTTGTAACAGCAGCAGTAGATGAGCAACATGACTTGACGAAGTCTAGCTGCTGCAGAGTTACTGGAACCAGTCAGTGGAGAACATCATCTGATATCGGTCACACAAAGTTAAGGAAGCAGTCATTTTTATGGCAATTTTGGAACCTGACGCCAAAGGGGACACACTTTCCAGAGATGTCTGCCTCTGTATGTGAGGGTGCTATCACAGCAAATGCTCATATGGGTCATATGAGAGGGTTGGTACCAGCAACATAAAAAAGATTGGCTCAGTGTAACAGATAAAAAACAATCAGCAGTTAATCATCCAAAGCTTCCTCTGCTGGCTAAAGAAATCTCACTGTATTAGGACTAGATCAATGTTCAGCTTACATAGTTCTGTAAACAGAACTTTGCTGTCCCAGAAAAGCAGTGTCACACCTTGGAACAAATCGTTTGGCAACAAGTTATTTGTCATTTGTTTGTAAGTCATTTGTCAATAACATCAGTAGAAAGTTGGAGAAACTGATGCTGGAGTCGGACTCCAGTCTCCTCTGTGAAAGCTCTGTGTCTTGTAGCTGCTAGATGTCGTGAAAAAGCCGAGACATGTATGTTGATGATTTTTTTGCTGAAGTGACAAACTTTCTAAAACAGTATTTTTTTTTTATTTTAAGAGGACAGTCTCTCATTTTTATGATCTACAGGTTACACACCATGGTGGTGTAATAAAGGCAAAATCATAAAAAGGCACCTAACAAGATGTAACCGAAGACTTTTAACTTTAACAAAAATATAGCATTTACCATTTAGGAATTACAGACATTTTAAGCAGAGTACCTCCATTTTCAGGGAATTACTAATATTTGGGCAAATGACATAATTGTAAATTTAACCATAATGTTAATATTTGGCTGTAAATGCTTTGCAGTCAATGATTGTCTGAAGTCTGGAGCCCATGGACATCAACAAACTTTGTCTCCGGAGATGCTTTGCCAGACCTTCACTGCCTCCTTCAGTAGCTGCTTGCTTGTGGCTCTTTCTGCCTTCAGCTTTGCCTTCAGTAACTGAAAAGCTGCTCTGTTGGGATGAGATGAGGCGACTGACTCGGCCATTGAAGAATATTCCATTTCTTTGCCTTGAGATGCTTTCACAGTATGTTTAGGATCATCATCCATCTGCACTGTGAAGCTCTGTCCTATTAGTTCTTAAAGTATAGTCCTATACACCTCAGAATTCATCAACTACTTCTGTACTAAACAGCCATACATTTATGAAACGTCTGTCACTGCCCATATATTTCTCCCTGGTATCACTGGTAGCTGTGGTGTAAGCTATCGATCATTTGGCTCTTACAGAACCAACCAACACTCTTTATGGTAGTTGATTGCCCCTTTCAGCTGACCCGAGTGGAGGGTGCCAGTAGTGAATGTTGCCTTTGCTGTTGATGCAAAATGATTCATTCAGTTCACTGTTCACCAAAACAATTACCGTGTTCAATGATTGTACGTTTGATGTTACTCATAATTCATCTTCTCCTCCCTCAAGTGAATCCAACTTCTTTAACGTTATTTATGTTTATAATAAATAGGTGCTGCCGAAGAAGTTATACTTTATTGTACAACATGCCTTCATTTTACCTGCATTAAGACAATTTGAGAGAAGATGGCTTCAGGAACAGCCAAGAGAACGGACAGCAGCCAGATAGAAACAGCTTTAAGACACGTCCAGAAGACGGCGCTGGACGTCTGGATGTCCATCGGGTTCACTATGGCTTTATACCTGATGGAGACAGAGAGAGACATCGGTTAAACATCTAACAGCAAATACCTTTACAGTAAATGCTCATCATGTAATCTGAACATAACTAATATTAGGACTGAAAACCCTGTGACTTATTTATTATAATACAGACGTAACATTTAATAATATACAACAGCAGTGTCCACTGTTCTCGTTACTGTATGACGGTGGACTGTGGGCATCATATCAATGTTCATTATAAAACTCTTCCAAAGAACAATCTCACAGGTACATGTAAAACACTGAAACAAAGTTAAAGCTAAAGTCCAAACAGCCAAGCATCTACCCAGTGTTTCCGCATTTCGTCCAGATGTAGTAACTAAACTCCCAATTGCTCCGTTCCCATGGTTGTCTGTCCACTCTTCCTGTTTCCTTTCATTTAAAAGTGTGGAGAAGATTTGGATCTAGTTCTTTTCCTCCATGTGACATCGTCCAGCAGGGAGCTGTGTAAGTGATCTTCAGAACTGCAGACACTGTCGCAGAGTTTGGGCTGAATAGGTTATAATTAATCTCTTTTTTTGTGCTAACGCCTATTTTTATTGTAATTTACTACAATAAATGCTGATGCGCATCAGTGATTTCACTGGTATATGCAGACACTGTGCAGGACGGCTGGGACAAATGAGCGGTGCATGTTGGGACATGGAGCGGCATTAATAAATGTGACAGTTACCAGCATTTATAAACAGTGTCTGGCCAAAATAAACTAGATTAAAACACTAAACGGCAAAGAAAGGGACATGGATTATGACCTTTTTGGTTTTCAGTAGTAAAAAGCTTTTTAAACACACACAGTGTATTTCATAGTCTCAACTGAAACAGCACATCCCAACCAACACCTGCCCCCGATTGCCTTGGTATTTTAACTTTAAAACACAGTCAATATAAATGTAAATTAAAATATATAATCTCACACATGTTGCTTTCCGGACTCTGATTGGTCTGGACATATGAACATACTGGCACAGCCATGTTAATCTGTGTGTTTGGTGTTGGAGACACGTCAAAAAACACCTTTGTGACTCAGGTCAGTTTCTATGGTTCATTGCTGTTCTGGAGAAACACAAGTTTCTTCGTATGATTACAGAAACGTCCTACTGCAACATGTCTGTAATAAGTCACGGAGCACACAAGCATTATGGGACATTTTGGCTGAATTTCAGTGAATAAATAATTAAACTAGACTTCAAAAGGCTGCCACTGTGGATATCCACATTTAATAAAACAATAAGAAACATTATGTAATGAGCTCGCCATCACACTTCAGATATTCTGGTCTGAAACCAAACATAAATCATCAAATAATTATATCAATTTTCTTTTGACAGCATTAATGGCTCAGGCTCTTTGTTAGTTAATGAGAACCTCCATCAACCATCAACCATCGAGCAGCTGCAGACTGGAGGACAAAGACGGGGAACAATAGGGAACAACTCTAATCATAATTAATCTTTATGTGTAGCTATCGAGCTGCCTTCTAAATCCCTTATTAGACGATCAGTGCGTCTGATGGTCAGGGACTAAGAACCATCTGTTAATCTGTACAAAGAAAATCCCACAGGTAAATTTAGCCTGAACATACAACTGAGATAAGACGTTTGAAGACAGTCAGACATGGAAGAAGTGTTAAAGTTCTAGTTTTGAAAATGTTTGTAATTTAAAATGAATTTACGACTCAGCTCTTCCCTTGTGGGATTTAAACTGTGTAGCCCTGAAGTGCATGCAAATGCAAATATGTACTTCAGTGTGAAGGCCTGTTCATATTGTGCTCATAGTTGTGTCTGCCACGATATTTGTGGAGTATATTCATCCTATTAGTCCATGAGGATCAGAGCAGAGTCTCTATGAAAGTCCATGAGAACTGTGAACCATGTGATGACTGCACACGTGCCACACACTTTTCTCTGTTTTCTGTTTATGTAAACATCCTTCCCTTAGTGCTGCTCTGTGAAGCAGTTGAGTCTCTATGGCTGTATCAGAAAGGACTCCTAGTCCAGTTGCTACTGAACAGAACCTTTGGGATAACCATGACCTGGATGACTCAGAACCTTCACAGACAAAATCACCATCTCCTTCTAACCTTAACCAAAGTGCATTTGTCAGCTAAACCTAATCAGACTCTGGAGTTGCACTTGGGTCTGTGGTGACAGTCCTGCACTTAACTCACCTGCCATCGATCCCAAACTGCTCGTCCTGACTGAGCTTCTGTTAATTTGGTAAACATGGATCTTTATTCGTTAAGAAGAAAAAGAAGCTTCCTGCTGTTTGTTTCTGCAGATCCAAACATTTCTTGCTATCATGTGTAAAAGCTGATCCATCTTTTATCCCATTGACTCTTACTGTGTTTATGTAACTCTGACTGTTTCCAGGGCTGGTCTCATGACTGGATCTTGTCTTTCCACTAGGGTTCATTAGACTGTTAGATTGCGATCTCAGTACTCAGGATGTGTACTGTACACCTTGTATTCCTATAAAAAAACTCTGCTTTCCTTCCTGCTGTATTTTATTCAAAAACACACAAAAAGGGTTGCAGTGAGGTCAGATCAGCCCAGTGTTTTATTCAGCTGTCACAATGATTCATTCATGGACCTTAGAGTGGACTGCACCTCATACTCCATCATACACTCCTCACCCATAAATCTCACCTCCATTGTGCTGTATCCCACATTATGTTTTATTGATAGAATGATTTATTCATCATTTGTGTCATGTAGAAACTATAAGTTTAAGTTTCTCCATGCTGTAAAGTTCTGGTACATAAAGTCCAGGCTGACTGAGTAAGGCAGGTGTTTACTGTGATGGTGATTGTGGAGATGCTTCAGAGGAAATGTTGCCGGCAACTGAAAACTGAAGTTGCTCCAGGGTGCGTTTGTCACTTGTAAGTTGCTTTGGGTTAAAGCGTCTGCAAAAAAAAAATTCTTTGTGAAGGTAACACTTCTTCATCAGGACTGAGGAGCCGAGACCAGGACAAACAGACCTTCAAGACATTTCAATTAATCTTTCCTATTGTGATGCTCTTAAATTTCCATAAAATAACATCTAAATAGTCCAAACTATAATAAACTGTTATCTACACAATGACCTTCTGGATCCGTCCCTGGTGATGTATTGTGTGTTTGATTTAAAAGCTGCATTGTGTGCTCAGGGTTGGTAACATCCATCTGAATCTGTCTAGATATTCAGAATATGTGTGTATGCCCTTGCAAATAAAGTGAATGCTTTGGTTTTTGTGTTTGCAAACCTTTTCACACTGGTACAGAACTGTCATCAAAGGTATCCAGATAACACACTGAGCCTGCTCATTGCTTTGCACTGTTTGCCCTTGTGTCTACAGTCAATGGGGGCTGAAGTGACACACCATCAACCAGCAGGTTCTGCTCCTATGGAAACACACAATCAACACATCATCTGTCTGTGGAAGTCACTGAAGTTCTGCTTCCCTCCACGTTCGCCACACTTTCCAGGGAACAGATTTTTTTCACGTTTTAAAATGAACAGATGAACATCGGAGATGTTTTCTCTCTGTGTTGGGAGGCTTCCAGCATGAGCAGTCGCACAGTCGGTTCAGAACTGTGAGAGCACGATCAGGGTTTTTCTGTGAAGCTACACTGAAACTGTTTTTAATTACAACACGCAGCTCTAATAATTCAATTCTATCACTAATGAGCAAATGTGATCAACAAAATGAGGAAACTTATCTGGAAAAAACATTTTCAGGCAGTGATAATGTTTCCATCACTGAAAGTAGCTAAATGAATTAGTGGCATGTAAACATCATTTGTAGGAGATGGCGTTGTGTAATTGAATCATCTCCACTTGAGAAGAGAGAACTGACACTTCTTCATTTAATTCTCTTATTTCCTCTGGTTTCTGAGAAAGGAAGATATTGATACCCCTAAACCCAGCCCTTATTATAAGCCTAACCTAATTCTAACCTAAAAGTCTTACATGGTCTGAGTTTGTCACACTATAGGAACATGTGTTATTTTTCATTAAGTTAAATTTGAAGGGTTATAACAATTGTAATAAACTAATAATAAGCAGTTTTCTGAAACGCTGGCAATGTGTTTGGTGAAGCTGCTGAGAGCAGCAGAGCTGGTCTTTAATATTGTAGCATGGTTCCATCCACATTCATAAAGCTCATGAATGTTCTCTTCTAAACTCGTTATTCGATGTTCTAGTTTTGATCTGTGTCTTCAGTGTTCAGTTCCCTACAGTTCTCTCTGCCGCCCATCGACTCACACCTGGACTCGCTTTTCAGCCGTGATCAAACTTAATATTCAATTCGCTTCCCTCTTTATATTATATTCACATTTGCAGTCCCTCTTGTCCCTCAGATCATTTTCTGGAGTCCCTCTTTGCTAACGGTGCACTTCTCTACACTCTGCAATTGTCTTTTCATTAGCAGCAACAACGAGCAAACACAGAACAAGGTGTCACATTCAACAAGCACATCCATCCATTCATTTTCTATACCGCAGGGCTGGAGCCTGTCCCAGCTGTCAGAGGCAGGGTACACCCTGGACAGGTCGCCAGTCTATCACATATAGACAAACAACCATTCACACTCTCACTCACTTTAGAGTCCCCAGTTAACCACCGTGGTTCTGTAATCGTATAGACTGACACTGTGATTGATATTAGATGAATAACGCAGCACTACAACATATGTTTGCAGCAATTATTTTTTGACATGGTTAAAAAACAGTGCTCAGAAATAAATCAGTAATTTTACTTTGCTTTGTCTTTAACCCTCAAACTGTCATTTGATATTATGAGGTTCAGCCAAATTAAGATAAGATAACACTTTAATGATCCCTAACGGGAGAGTTCACTTGTTACAGCAGCATTAGAGGAAAGTAAAATGAAAAGCAATGAAAATTTAATTGTTTGAATTATTAATGAGATGGTGGACACATCTTATCGTACAGTCTAATGGCAGTGGGCACAAACCACAGACCGCCTGCAGCGTTCTGTCTTGCTTTTTGGTGGAATCAGCCTGTGGATGAATGAGCTTCCATCTGCCACAGTTCATCATAAAGTGGATCAGACAGATTGTGCAGGATATTACTGATCTGATCCACCATCCTCCTCCAGCCTTGATTCCACCTACCAACACACAACCACAAAGAACAGAGAGAAAACTACTACAGACTGATAGAGCATCTTCAGTAGCTTGTAGCACACGTCAGAGCAACAAAACCTCCTGAGGAAGAACAGTCTGCTCTGTCCTTTCTTGTTAAGCATCTCTGTTGTTTGTTATTTGGCTTTACTGATGTCCAGCTTTAAGCATTTGCTGCTGCATCATCAGGTGTCTGTACTCCTCACTGTCGTTATTAATGCAGCCAATGACTGTGCTGCTCATCACTGCCTCGGATCCACAGTAAGTGAACAAACTGTGGATGTTCAGTGAGGTAGTCTGTGGACCACCGTGTCGGAGTGAACCTCCATTTTATGCAGCTTTGCCACAGGAAGGTGGGGCTGGATGGTGTTGAATGGACTCACACAGTGCTGCCCTGCCTCTCCGGTGGCAGTATGCTCTGTGCAGTAGGAAGACGATGGCATCTTCTACTGCAATGTGTGTCTGATATGCAAACTGAAGGCGGTCCAGGTAGTCTGAGACCTAGGACCTCAGGCGCTGCAGAACCAGTCTCTCAAATGTCTAGGATCTAAATGTCAGATCTAAAGTCATTAAGAGCAGCTTCAAGAAGAAACCATTGATGTTAAACAAAGCGAATCTAACTAATATAACAACTATGTTGTTAATGTACATGAATGAAAAGCCATAAATGCATTGATACTGACCAAAATATCTGATGTTGCAGTACAACATCCAGTTGCTGTGTAAACCTTCCTATGGTTATGTTCAGTATGTTTGTTATGACATTTACAACACTTGGACAAGTTTGATTTGGTTGGTTGTGAAAAAACTCATGGCTATTTCACACGTTAGAAACATTAAATGTATTCAAAATATTTTTTTACAGAAGTAGATGAAGCAGCAGCACATGTGCCTTCAAAGAAAAAAAGGAAGAGAAATAAAGTGTGGTGGTTAAAAAGCTGAGCTGAATCCAGCAGAGAAACAAGTCAGAACCTGTTATCTCCAAGGTTTTACACACAAAAGACTGAGCAGTGTTGATGGAACCTTCTGTTACTCACAGCTGATGGTTCATTCCTACTTCAGTGTTTTCTAAACCTTTACTTATTCAAGGAAAGGTGACACCTGAAGTGCTGCTTCACATTCATTCAGTCGCACACACTCACATCAGTTGCAGTTTTCTTTCAATGTGCGATTTAAACTAAAAAGTGCGAAATGCTAAACACACACAATTAAACTGATTAATTTTAAATAGGCTCCAAACCTGCTCCTTAATGACCCATTTTTGGTCATTATCAAACGAACTAATGAAATTAAACTGAATGTTTAATGGCTGCAGCATAAATAAGGTTTTAGATGAGTGGAGGTCAGACTGGATTAGGAACAGTGTGCTTCTGATGTTGTTTACAACATGTTTCAGCTTGTTTGTATTTGTAATATTATTTCTTAGCAGTGGCCATGAATGATGGTGATCAGAGAGAAAGATAACATTTTTTTCTTAAAGGTGCAGCGTGTGAGAGCACCACTCATTGTATTTTGGTTGGTTTTTACAACATGTCCTGCAGCTTTCGCACTAATTACACCCACATTACTGGTTTTTCAGCCATTTCAGCATGTTGAATCAGTGCGAGAGACCACTCTGATTGGCTGTTCAGCTTAGCGAATCACTGCACAAGGAAAGAAATAGACCAAAGTGACATCTTATCAGACATATTCTTGATTGAAAGTAGCTATAAACTGTAAACACAGTGAGCAAACGCTGCTTTATTTATAGTTTGTATATCTACGGTCCTCCTGTCTTCCTCTGCTTTTCCTTTTTGAATTAAAAAGACAGACTACCGCCACCTGCTGGTAAAGAGAAGTACTTCCTAGCAACACTTTTTGTGACAGAAGAAGGGAATCGCTCATTCGGATCATTCTGCAGCAATTAAATATAATATTGATTACATTTCCTGAAAATAAGAATCTGTTTAGCTTACAATGAGGTTTTCATACAAAGCAGGTCTGGCACTGAGCACAACGATGAGGTAGGTGTGTAACATTTTTGTCTTGGTTGTATCGATATTATATCAACCCTCTTCACTTCAAAACAGCTAAATAAATGAATGAATTTAATGTGATATTGCACATTTTGCTTCAAATGACAAAAAACATTAAATGTCTAAGTTATTTAAGAATAATTGTAATATTTTTGGAGTAGTAATTTGCTTTTCTAATGTTTCTAATTATCCTGGTTCCAAGTCGAGCAATAAAATCTCAGCTTGAGGTAACAGTGTAAGTTCAAGGGCCACAAAAGAGCAAACTTGTAATAATCAGGTGCTGATTACAGATGTCTGACGTCTCTGACTCAGCCACTAATTACTTCTCACCTTCACTCAGTCATTTGGGCTGTTGAGAGTTCCTGTCCTGGTGCTGCAAACACAGCACAGAGTAATGAAACTGAAACTATGAATCACTGCTGAAAGCTGCTGATGTCAGAGCTTTACCAGTTAACTAAGGGTTTTTTAAGGTTAAGTAAAGGTGGTGCCAGAGTAAAAACCACTGATTCACTTTAACGATTGTCCTCAAATGTAAAGATCAGTACAGTTACTAATGATAATATTGATACTTCATTAATCCCCCTGGGAAAAGTCTTTGTGGACAGGCTGCCCCTTTGAGGCACCAAGGAAAACCAGGAATCAGGAAAACCGGGAGTCGACCCACCAGCCTTGATGACTGATGACTAGATGACTGTCCTACCAATCTATCCACTGTCGCCCCATATCTTCTATATAATAAAATGGTTTATTTTGGTTGTTCTCCATCTAGGCAGCACGGTGGTGCAGTGGTTAGCACTGTTGCCTTACTGGGTTCGATTCCCAGGGTCTGTCTGTGTGAAGTTTGCATGTTCTCCCCGTGTTTGCGTGGGTTCTCTTCGGGCACGCCAGCTTCCTCCCACAGTCTAAAGACATGCAGTCAGGGTAAATTAATAAAAAATTGCCTGTAGGTGTGATTGAGAGTGTGACTGGTTGTTTGTCTATATGTGGCTCTGCGATAGACTGGTGACCTGTCCAGGGTGTACCCTGCCTCTTGCCCATATGACAGCTGGGATAGGCTCCAGCACACCTGTGACCCTGCGGTATAGAAATGGATGTTCTCCATCTTTACCTTCCACGGTTGAATATTCACACCAGCCACCATCTTTTGCTTCAAATCTTTAGATCTGCCCTTTACATCATCTAAAATGTTTGAGTCTTTGGAGTCACTAGTTGACTCACTGCATGTGTCACTCCTTGATGCCATGGCAATGATAGTGGCTGCCTGTTGGACTTCATAATGATGTTCATAATGACCAGTTGCAGGGTCCTAGTGTCACAGTTTAATTGACTTCCTGCACAAAGACAACTGGGTTAGGCACAAAAAAATAGAGTCAAGTATAAAGATAAAACAAGTACCAGAATGTTCCTTAGTTTGCAGAATATTTTGTCATGTTACATGAAGACAGCAGATTTAAATATCGTTTGTCCTGTAGTTGTTGAGATGTTTTGTCTGGACTAAGCAGTTCAGAAAATGGATGGATGGATCTCTGAAGTGCTGAACTGTGCCAAGCTCAGTTTAACCTGTTGAGAATGAAACTGTTGCTGAGGTTGGAAACAACTTGCTTCTGATCGTGAATCACGGCAGGTAGATGTTGGATCTTAGGAGCCAGAAAGTTCTTTTAGCTTTCTGGACACGCTGTAGTCCTAATTCTGCATTCTGACTCAGTTAGTGTTAGTTAAGGGAACAAAGGACAATCATAGTTTGTTTAAAAGAGATTAATGATTCAGTGCGGGAGCAGAGGTCTCAAGGTAATTATTGCAAGCTTTGGCATAATTAGGTTTCGTTTACTTTAAAGTCACACTACTTCCTCCTGTGGTGCTGAGATAACAGTCATTACCTGCAAGTCTACAACAGCCACGTGAAGTACAAATATCAGTTCTGAGTGCTGAGCTAGTTTTCAGATGATGATGGTTTGAGGTGCAGCTGGGCAGCGGCTCAGTGGTGAAGTCAGGACTCCAGCTGAATGAGAATCACGCTGTGATGTACCTACTGATAGTAGTAAAAATGAGTCTGACCAGAGGATCAGTTCTGTGTCTTTCTGTTGCTGACGACTGACTGCGTGTGGAGCCAGAGCTGCAACTCTAATATCTGGCACTGAAAATAAAGTTTGTCTTGGAAAAGCTTGACAACTGAGACACTGACACTGTACTGAAAAAGTGTAAACAGGCTCAGAAGAAAACTGTCAGGCTGAACAGGGTTCCTGCAACTTTATGTGAAAAGTTACTGAGTTCATGTGTCGGTTATATAAATCTTCCTCATGTATGTTCTGAGGTCCCTGATGATCTCTGGAACACAACAGGTGGGTGTGTATGTATTGTACTGGAAGGACAAACAGGACGATGACCATAAATACAACTCTATTGAATCAATACACAGTATGTAACAGCACAGGTCATATACGTTATTAAACACAGAATGTAGCACATTCTGATTCTTCTGCTGATGAGGGTTCTGCATCTTGAGGTGCTGATGTCACTGTTTTCTCACAGAGTTTGTGATCCATTGTTCTCCTCGGCTAACCCGTTATGTGTATGTGGCTCAGTGCACCAGTGGTTTATTTCTTTTTCAGGCCACATTGTTTACTTGGCTGTGCCCAGAGGCTGAAGTGTCTCTGATTGTTTCCCTTCTTTTCTTACATTCAAAATGCTTTTCTCTAATAAACATCTGTCTGGTTTGGATGTGGATTTATTATCCCTTTTAAAGGAAAATTCTGTCAAGGTTAAAACAGAGATAAGTCATGTAGAGCTACTGTTATTTAACAATGTTATTGATACACAGCACAAACAAATAAATTAGCCTTAATGTTCCAATACTTTTGGAGGAGACTGTGCCCTTCAGCTCATACATATAATAAACAGCATGAACAGGGTTGTGATGGGAAGCTCAGTCGTTCAGACCCAACAAGACGAGCCAGATTAAATCTGGACGTGACGAGCTGAGCGTCCCCTTCCTTTATCGCCACCATGTCCAGGCTGCTCCTGTGGAGCTGCTGAGTGGTTACAGGTCACACAGGTCACAGGTGTAAATGTGTTAACAGCGTTCCTGTATGTATGAGGCTGCTGTCAGTGAATGTACCCTGAATAGATTAAGGTTAAAGAAAGATGTTAACAGGTCAACATGAGAGAGAACTGATCGACTACATCCAGGAGGCTTCCTGTTGTGACCGAGCAGCTTTTCTCGTCTCATTCCAGAACATCTAGACTTTTACAAAAAACTGTTATTGTAAATAAATAAAGACATTATCACTTCTTTAATATAATGTAGTTTTTAATCAAACACTGACAAGCTGCTCAGTTCTGCCGAATCCCTGTTCAGTCTCTCCTTGGTTCACATTCAATGACTCTATTCCAACAGCAAAAAAATGTGTGTTGCATCTTGTGTTGAAGTCTCCGTTCACCATGTGGGATTTCCAGTAAAACCCAGAAAGCTGTGTAATGTGCAGCACATCATAAAAAGGTGCTGCAGTGGTGCCGGCCTCACATGCGGCGCTGCATGAGGCGTTTGCTTGGCGCCGCGCTCCAACGCCAACGTCTGTTACTATAACTACCACGAAGATCTCAGCATGGGGAGCAGGTCATTTTCTTCTTACTGCAGCTGGTGAGTCATGGATCAACCTGTGGACACAGAGACTGCGCGGTGCCACCGTGTTCCTAGGAGCTGGTTCGAAATACTCGAAGGCTTGGTTTAGACTTTTACTGGTTTTTGTTTCAGTGTCACACAGAAGAGAGGAACACAGCTGAAGTGAGGCAGAGACTGAGGAACAATCACCTGTAGTTTAGAGGAGAAGATTAAGAAATCGATGGTGCAGACGTACTGGCCATAAATACATTTACCTTTTTGGTTTCCAGTCGGAGTCCAGACTTCATCTCATTTCTTTTTTCACTTCCTCTCTGCTTTCGACTTTCCATTGCTCTTTCGCTGCAGTCCTGTCCAATTACTTCTTTTCTTCTCCGGTCTACACTCCTCTTCTTCTGTCCCGTCTTCTATTTTAATCATCTCTTCTATAATCTCTACTACATCCTGGTTTCCTTTGTCCGTCTTTCCTCTACTCATTTCATTTTTGACATCTTCTCCTCTGACCACCCTTCACCTTTCAGAATAAGCCATCCTCTGTGTAGAGTGATTTCGAGACTTCACTATTACTCCAAAAAGTAGTACAGAAGATTTTTTCCACCTCAGAACTCCTGCTGTCAGTGATTCAGTGGCAGAGAGCTGCGAGAAAAAACTCTTTTCTTACTTTCCACATCACCTTTGATTGCTTTTCCTGCCAAAACCTTTTCCCTGTGACTGCAGGAATATTCAGCTCTCTCAGTTGTCAGGATGATGTGATCTCTGATGCAGGATTCCTGGACTGGTTGACCATTTGTCATCTGCAGTAAAAGATGCCTACTAGAAGATCTGAACGCATGCAGTCCAGTGAGTGTCTTCTACGTTATGCATCACTGAGACACTTTAAAAGTAAGCATCGTTCAGAAGAACTGAAGAACTGTCGCCAGTTTATTCAGTACACAACAATAAATATAATGCAGTCTAAGGTTAGAGGTGTACTTAGTGTAGACCACAGTATGTCCGGAGGTTACGGCTGCGTCACCTTCACCATTGTTCCCATACTTCCTTGTGTAGTTTGTGTTTTTCTGGAGGGTTTTAAAACCGTCAGCCACATGGGGGCGGGGCCAGTTCTTAGCGGAATAAGTAGCAGAAGGACAGGAAAACTTTAGTTTTTTGCACAATGTGAGAGGAAAGAGACGAAGTCATCCGATGAGGAAACAATAAAAAAAAACTGCAGTGTTGTCAGCATAAACAGTACGTGAGGCCTTTAAATCAAGCACCGCGCCACTGGATGCACTCGGGTTTCAATCTTGCTTATGTGTCACGTTAACTTCTGATGATGTGCACAAACAACACATCATCAACTGTTTGATGGAGAAAAGTTTAAATACAAATTTTCATGTTCCTGAATTTCAGCAGCTGGTCAGTGTTTCATTTTTCTCTGGGATTTCTGGTCTGTGTAGTTTTCTTTTATGAGGAAAAGCAGGGTTCTCAAAGGTTGCCAGAACCGAAACTGGCCCAGTGGTTGCCAGTTTGGTAATGGACAGACAGTGAGGCCAAAGAACGAGACCGAGCTCAGTGTGGAGCAACAGCTACAGTGAGTTCACTGCTGTCCTGTCCTTGTTTGAGGTTTTGGCAACGCGGCAGCAATCGGCTCATATGGTTCTGGACTTATTCAGCAAAACAGGGTATTTGTGTGCATCATCATGATAGAGAGTGATTGTGGCTCCAGAAGCCACTCCAATCATTATGCTAATCATCCATTAAGCTTGTTACGCTCATCAAGGACCTTCAGGCAAGTTAGGAGCCGTTCTGGGCTCGTTAGAGGCTCTTTTAAGGCCATCAGGGTCGGACACACAGCCGCAGCTGTGTAATCAGGAAATGAGTTCCCCGTTAACGAGCTAATATCACAGGCTTTTAGAGGCACGATGCCGCTGCATGTTGGTAAACAGTTTCACTGACCTGAAATCTGTCTGACACACAAAAGACATTATGACAGACTTATGTTGACTGGTAAAATCGTGATGCTGTTTTAGAGCCACTACCTCCAGAGGGAATTCTATGGTTGAACTTAGTTCATGATTTCTGTTTTGATGCCACTGAGCAGAGCACAAGAACTTCAACAAACACAGTGAACATCTGAAACTTTAGTGCCATAACGAGGACTTTTAAGGTTTCCTTCAATGTACAGACATTTATCAAACCTGAGGACAGCAGCACTCAGCAGATCAGAGCACCTACCTGCACGGTACGTAGCTGTTTCTTTTATACCTTCACATGCAGCATCGCATTTTCATTGTTTTTGTCTCAATCAACTTGCTCAACTGTCATTGGCATGACAGTTAGCCATAATATATGTCTGATTGTTGCAGTGGCATTCATGTTAGGGCAAGGATGTGGTGACACGATGCACATCATAATACAGAGGCTGCAAATTATTGTATGTAATTTGGGGAAACATGTCCCAGTATAAAGAAAACACCACCATATGTAGTAATAGTTTTTAAAAGCTGTGTTCTTATACAACAGAACATTTGGTTCCAACACAGTGTAAAATGAGACACTGACACAAATCTTTAGCTGTAAACTGTTAATTAAAAACAGCATTTCTGAGAATCAATACAGTATCACAAAACAACACTTCGCAATGTTCAATATGTTCTTACATCTCTAATTCATATGTCACTAGAGCAGCATAATTTCACACTTGAACCTAATTGTAATTCAAATTCAAAACTACTCAATGATTAAATACAAATGCTCAGCACTTTTTACAGAGAATCTTAACTTTGTTCACTCCAGTAGCTTCTTGTGACGCTGTCTTGTCTACACTGTAAAATATAACGAAGGGCATTCAAATTTGTGTCAATGCAATTTGTTCTTCTAACACAACTAAATGTTTTCTTCATTAAATATTGTGTTGTGTTAACTTGTGACTTAGTTTAGTTCATGTATGTCTGTGAAGGTTCAGGTTTTAGTTGATGTAGATTTTCTAATTTGTTAGATACTTGTGAAACTATGTCAGCTTCATTAGACTCTCTAGTGCAAACGTAAGTCTGTTTTATTGCTTATTTACCTCAAACACACTAATATTGAACTATTCATTTGAAGTTTTAATTCTTTAAACCCAGAAACTGAACTGTAGCTCTGCAGCTAACTTTGAAGTGCACGGTGGCAGAGACTGAATTCAACATTAACCTTTATCAAAGTTCATAGTTTCTACTAGTGTGATAAGGTACATATGTAATAAACGTAACATTAACTCACACAATGCATGCTGGGAAGTTTGTTGGAAAGTTTCTTATCAACTTTAACAATATTTTTATTTACTTTAATGAGTAAAATAGTTCTGACTGTAATAACTAATAATCCTTAATTAGTTTATATCAAATATCAAACTTAATTATTTATGTTAAGTTAATAAAAGAAAAATAGCTGATTGAACTAAAGCGTGCAGCTCACTTTAAACTATTTTTTCTTCCTTTAAACCATTTCTTAGGAGCCTAATGTTACATGACAGCACTTATGTTCAACATGGTAACAAGATATTTTAAGCTGAGAGAAACAGACGCCAGCTGCTGTGTAAACGTAGAATCACTGTTTCCTTTGAGTTTGCATGTAAAGGTCAGGCCCCGGCTTTAAACTGGGATCAGCTGCATTAACATTTGGAGGATTTCAGGTACTCCCATGCATGACGCATAACGTTCTGACCTTTGTCTTTATAGCAGAACACACACACACACACACACAAACACACACACACAGAACCCAGAGTTTCACCGTCCTCGATCTCTGCTCTGTTTAGTTGACTCGTGTCTTATGGAAACAGATTTGACCTCTGCACCCTGTCGTGTCAGTTCACTCAAACAGAACCATGAAGCTAAGTAAATACATAAGCACTTCTATTATAGCTAAAAGAAGACAATCAGATGTGATGAGGGTTGCTACTATAAATACACAGTATGATTTCAAACCTAAATGTCATCTGGACTCATCCTGTGGGAACCATGAATGGATGTATAGAATTTCATTGCAGTTTCAAGTAGCTGATTTCAGCTAATGACTGGACCATAAAACATAAGTAAAAACAACAGTTAAGGTGCTTTCAGACACACAAGCTTGAGTTGGTTTGAATCACACTCAAGTTTGTTTTCCACTTGGTGCAGTTCGTGTCGCCCAGTCAGATCACAGTCATGGTACAATAGGAGGTGGTTTAGATTCAAACCACTGAGCCAACTCTGGTGTGGTCCCTCTTTGCTTTGAATGACATGATCTGAGCGCCTTTGATTATGTATCGATTTTAATTTATCTCCTATGTTGAACCTAAAACAAGCTGCAGGATGAATCACAGACAGACATGGAGGGCTGAGCGCATGTGGTTGGATGACTGTGCAAGTGATGTGGTGCAATAAACAACCAGGAAGACGACCGACCTGCACAGGTTAACACACATCTTAAAATGATCTCGCACATATCACAGAAACCAACAACATGAGTCCTCGACACTGGATCTTTGTTCCTACATCTGACCAATAAGGAAAGAGGTATACTTGCTGTAAACTGATGTATGAACGTAGTTTACAGCTGTGTCATCTGAACATCCGTTTAGAGGCATAAAGAAGAAAAAGAGAGTGAGGGAAACTGTGTGGAAATGATAACTGTGTTACCACAGTGATAAAATGTTACGTGAGGCTCTTAAATCAAACACTGCTGCTGCAGGATTTACATGGAAATCACAGCCCTGCACAAGTGACGCATAAAACCTACGATGGCAGCGTACCGGTGACGTGTTGTGTGTCTGAGCACAAGTGATTCAGAGCAAAGCAAATGCACCACGATGTGAAAATGCTCTTAGGCCTCAGCCTGTCTTGGTCAAGTAAAAGTGCAGGTATTTGCCTAGAAAAATACTGCAATATGAGGGGGGCACAAAAGTAAAAAGTACTCTTTTACTTTGATACCAAGTCTGGACAAGACTAGTTTGACAAACTGTCAAAAGTACAAATATGTTGTTTCATACCATAATGACACATCAGTACTGTAGTACTTTATAAAGTTTTAATAAGAATCTAGACCTGCAAAAAGTAATTGGTCGCTAATGCTGGAAAATAAATGGTAAAGTACAAAGTACAAGTACCTCAAGGCTATATTTATTATTAATATGCCCATGTAATTATGTTGTTATGATCCATATCATATCCAAAATACGAATAAAGGCAGAATAAACTATGTGTGCAAGTAAAAGTCGACAGCACTCGAGCTGCTCAAGCTATGATGCGGGTGTGCACTCTGCTGCTCCCAGCATGCATCTGGAGGCCAGCCTCACCTTCTCTGCACTGGGCTTCATGCTGCTGCTCTGTCTCACTTTGTGAATAACAATGTAATCGCAGCTCCACTGCAGCTGCTTAATCTTGTATCTGCGGTCGACTGGAGGAGGGAAAAACGCAGCAACACACAGTCTGTGTGTGTGTGTGTCTGTGCGCGTCATGCACATATAGATGAACTACTTCATGATGCCGTCCTGTTCGGTCTGACCCTGACCCTCCTCACACTCCTCTTTCATTCAGCAGAAGCGAGACGTGTCCTGAGTTTCATTCAGATAAAAAATGGTGCTTAAGATGTCCCCAAACCAGGATTGATCTCGTTATCGTATCTCCATGAGACGTGACACATCAGTGAGATCCAGTGGGCGCATTGTGGCTTTAGTATTCAGCATGACTCAACTTCATTTACAATCTGAATCATGCATCAACACACATTTGTGTAGCACCTTACAGCCCTAAACAAGACGTGGAATAGTAAACGCACCAGTTGCTGCTGCTGCAGAATCACACATGAATTATTCACCTGTGCAAAAAGCAACATCTTGTTACACTGAGCTTAAAAAGATTTTCACATGATCATTCAGCTGAAAATCCTCGTTTCACAACAGCGACCGCGTTACAGGATTTATCGGGTGTTATAGTAAGTTATCTGCTTGGCAAATGTTGTGGGCAAATTGAATTCCGGCTCAGAAGCCCATTAGTCCATGTGCCACCCTGGGGAAGATCTGGCTGTCAGCTCCGCTTTGCGTCCCACAACAAGATTCTGGCATTTTCTTATTTTCTCTATCCTGCTGGTGTTTCCACACAAACCTGAGCCTCTAAGTCTTTAGAGTCCATCGCTTCTTTCTTTCTTTCTTTCTTTCTTTCTTTCTTTCTTTCTTTCTTTCTTTTACTTTGTCACAATCTTGGGCACAATATAAGGCTGCTAACTGCTAATTAAGGAGCATTTCATGCGTCATCAGACTGTTTTGTCGTTTAGGGAAGAATGACTTTATTTCTTGGTGCTGTTTGGAGACTGGGCTGTTACCGTTTGGTTCTAACGGTGTGACTAAATTATAAACCTCTGTTCAACATATGTGTTTATAGTGTCGGCTGCTGAATTGTTGCTGTATGAGCCTGAGTCAGACTGTCAGGCAGCACCTCCAAACCTCCCAGAGTATAAATCACAAAGCTGTTCTGGTCTGAAGCGCTGGGAGACGATGGAGGTGAGAAGATTTACAGTCATGTGCGACTTGTGTCTGAAGTGCAGGTGCAGTGGAGTCCACAGTCTGATCTGGCACTTCTCTGTATTTATTAATGGATGTTTTAGCAACTTTACCTGTGTTTACTCAAACAATTTCTCACATTCAGGTATTTCCACTGGCAGATACTGACATTTAACACTGACGGATGCTCAATACAGAAACAGAACAATCTCGCATTTGAGGCTGATTCTAACAGATTAGTACTGAGGCAGGCTTCGTGGACTGAGTCCTGGATCACTGACAGACTACACTGACTACACTGACACTCACACTGCACTGTGCTGGTTTGCAGGACAGAAAGTATAAACACACACTGTTATTAAATAAATTGTCAGAGTTTTCTGTTCTTTATAAGCAACACTGATATTTGTTTTACAGTGTTTGTGATCTACACAGGTTGGTGCATTCTGGCTCTGGCCAATCACCGTCCAGCACAGCCTCTGAAGCTGGCTGTCAATAATAATAATAATAATAAAATAATAGATACTTTATTAATCCCCTTGGGGAAATTCTTTGTGGGCAGGCTGCGCCTTTGAGGCGCCATGTGCACGGGGGGTTTAGTGTCTTGTCCATAGACACTTCGACATGTAGTCAGGACTCAGGTAAACCAGGAGTTGAACCACCAAACTTGGGTTTTCAAAGATAACTGCCCTACCAACTGAGCTACTGTCTACTTTTGTTATTCATGGATTGTTTGGTTTTTAATGGACGGGTCCTCACAGTAGATATGACATATGACGTTTTCTTATAAAAGTAAAAACTGTATGTCACTGCTGGATTAACTTTAAGACTGTAGCTCAAAGATGGACTGATTCTGACTGTCAGCTGATTGTGTGATTGTCAGCTACGTTCAGGGCAGAACATTCAGGATGTCCTGGAGACATGGTGTGAAACTTTTACAGCTGTCTTTATATGCTTATTGGTCTAGATTCTCTTAAAGTCCCATGTTTATGTAAGACCAGCACGGCGTGGTTATGTAAACTCTCAAGTGGGGTCGTGTTACATGCAGGACACATGTCACCTAACGGGAGGGGAGGAGGGAGATCTAACTGAAACCAGTTGTTCCAGAGACGGTTCACATTTTGAGCCAGGGCAGAAACAAGGATCACAACCATCCTTTTCACTCACCCCAACCCATCAAGGCAGATGGCCACCCACCCTGAGCCTGGTTGTGCTGTACGTTTCTTCCGTTCCACAGTCTCCTAGTCCTGCTCAGTGGGATTTGTTGGGTTTTCTATATAATTCCATATAGTTATGTTGTTATATTTTGTAATGTCTTAAACTTTACATTGTAAAGTGATTTAGATGACTTTTATCGTGATTTGGGGCTGTATAAATAAACTGAATGTCAGGGAGGGTGTGTTTACAGACTACAATAAGTAGATTAATCTGTAAAAACTTTACCCAGACGAGAAAAAGTGATTTAAATTAGTTTTCATGGTCTTAATGTTAATTATGGTTTATACCTTTGAGATTAATGATGATTGATGATTTTTTTTTTGCCAGCCATTCCTTGCACATGTAAATTCTTATTGGTTAACTTTTTAAAAACAGTATTCAGAACAACAACCTTAATAAAAAGAGTAAAATGACTATGAATTACAAGTAGAAAGTAACTATTACTTGTGTAACTTAAATGCTTCAAACAGTTGCTAAATATGACTTTCTATTTCATTTACATTCTCTTTAGTCATGGTTTGGTAGCCACACCCCCACCGTACTACACTACTACTACACTATATTACACTGCAGTTCTGTAAGCTGTCAGCATTTTCTACACCTCCCATCTCCACCAACAGGAACGCTGTCAGCTATAATCCCGCAGTGCTCAGATCAGTCCCACCACCGTTCTCTAGTTTTCTAGATTAGGTGCAGTTTTCTGCATCACTGCCTGCCACTGGTCTACTAATGTAATCGCTTGTACTTGTACGTGCAGAACTATCCAGAACAGGACTGCTATGATAATGTCTCTGCCTGTGTGGTGTGAAGTCTGATAATGGCCTGCTGTTTGCACCTGTGTACTGCTACTGAACTGTTACCTGTTACTGCTGCAGCCACTGTCAGTATACACACCTTATGTTTTTCTCCTCCTCACTCCCACTTCTCTGCCCTAACGGCAGGAAATCCCCTCATCAGTTTGATCTCAATTAACCCAATTATCTACATGTGGCACCTGATGCTCCTGATGTGACACCACCGTCGTCACAGCTCCATCTTCATCACATGTAGCAGAACTAGAGAATTTTCCGCCTTCTCTCGTTCATTTTCATTTAATGTCCACGCATGCTCTCTGTCATTCCTTCATTTTACTTTTTTGATTAAAAATGTTCCATTTCTTCATTTCTCCATCAAATATTTTGTCTCCTTAACTGCAGGACTCGTTCACTACATCACTCTCTTCCACTCCACTATCATCTGCACCCTACACACACACACGTATGGATGTTACGCTGCATCTCTGCACACACAAAAGGCTTAAAGAATGAATGCCTCGCAGGTCTATAAACATGTCAAAGATAATAAATATTTAATGCTCAGGGACACGTATGAGCAGCTGTGAGGGCAACTAGAATTGTTTGGTTTTTTCTGCGTAGCCTGAACGTTGCAGTATCAACCTCACACCTGCTTTTACTTCAGCAATGTGATGAATGAAAAAAAGCCACGTTTAGCTTTAAAATGTTCCTGCTCTTTAAAAATGCCTTTACATCTAAAATGTCCTCACATCCACAAATATTCATACTTCCAAAAATGTTTTTTACCAAACTGTTGAAAAACGTCTTTACAGTGCTGTGAAAAAACATTTTCTGCCCTCCTGATTTTTTTTTTATTATTTTGCATATTTGTCACACTTAAATGATTCAGATCAACAAACTAATTTTAATATTACACAAAAATAACAAGAAAAAATACAAAATGCAGTTTTTAAATGATGAGTTCATTAGTTAAGGGAAGAAAGCTCCAACCTGCCTGGTCCTATGTGAAACAGTAACTGCTCCCTAAACCTAATAACTGGTTGTTCCTTGGCAGCAACAACTGCAATCAAGTGTTTGCAGTAAGTGACAATGAGTCTTTTACTGTGGAGGAATTTTGGCCCAGTCTTCCTGCAGAATTGTTTTAATTTGGCCATATTGTTGCATTTTTGAGCATGAGCAGCCTGTTTAAGGTCATGTCACAGCCTCTTGGTCAGATTTGAGTCTGGACTTTGACTAGGTCACTCTAAAACCTTACCCCCAGACCATCACACTACCACCTCCATGTTTGACTGCTGATGTGATGTTCTTTTTATGAAATGCATTAGTTTTCCACCAGATGTAAAGGGATGCACACCTCGCAAAATCTAAATGAGATCAATCAAGATGTTTATGTACCTTTCCAGACTGATTCATCTCAATTACTTTGTTACTCAACTGTTCTGGATTCTGACAGGACCAGGCAGGTTTGAAGCTTTTTCTCTAAATAATTGAAATCCTCATCTAAAAACTACATTTTGTATTTACTTGGTTTATCTTTGTGTAATATAAAAATGTTCTTGATGATCTGAATCATTTAAGTGTGACATCTATGCAAACAAATAAAAAATCAGGAAGAGGGAAAATACTTGTTCACAGCACAAACTTTGAAAACAGTCTGCACTACACAAAGCAGGTGTCACCATTTTCTAAAATGTTCTTTCTGTCTGAATGTAAATGTAACGTGCAAACGTCCACCCACACTCTTTTTTAAATGCTCATGACTTTACTCATAAATATTCTAAAATGTCCACAATTCCAAAAACTACAACAGATTTTCCAAAATGTCCTTTGCGAGCGTGTTTTTCATCTGATTGCATGACATTCTGCTGTTGTTTTTACATTCATCCTGCAAAGCTTTCCTGTCCGTCCCTGCTGCTTTTACTCTCTCATCATCTCCACACACTCCTCCCGTTCTTTCAGACAGGACTGGACGTTATCTAATACTAATCAATTCTCCTTCACAAATCAGCTGGAGCAGCTCTAATTATGCAGCAGAGTATGTATAAGGCTCCAGAGACTCTTTTTCTGCAGCTCTGAGTAAATTACCAATTCATCAAACAGTCATTTAAACACAGCTCCATCTTTTATTCACAAACGTTTAAATGAAATGTCTTCACCTACAGAACAAACCAACCAGATGCACAGAATGTCCAGCGTGTTGCATCCACTGGGAATAAAGGGTCTCGTGCTAATTAGATGCTCATCCACACTGAGAAAATATGCATTTGATTTTCTTTTAGCTGCTCCAGCTGAGTCTAAACGGCCTAATGAGATGCAGGTCAATAATGTTTTCATGATCAGAGTGTGAGCGGGGACTCCTGCTGTGCCCGCTGGACGTCTATTTTACAGAAGAGGAAGGAAAAACAGAGGGAGAAGGCTACTGGGAAGCAAAAGCAAAAATAGAAAGGAATATATATATATATATTAGGAAATTTAAAAAATGTTCCTGGATGAGAAGGATGAGAAGGAGTCGGACCTCCAACCACCAACCCACTCTACCAACTGATGCACTGCCCCTGCTCTTGTTTAAATCAGGTCATTGTTCAAAAGGCTGTGAGCTGCTTTAGTGTTTGAAAAGTACATGTTGAGCAGCAGCAGTGTAAAGAAAGCAAATGATGAAGGTCACTGCACTCATCCTTCTGCAGGAGTGACGAGATAATTGGAGCGTCAATACTACAAATGTACTTCCAAAATGTACGTGTCTCTAAATAAACATGACACAGCAACTAAAAGGCCTTTTTGACTTTATTACACACAAAAAGTCTGAAACTTTCACTGACACCGTGAAGAATTAAATGTGTTGAGGAGAATATGTGAGAACTAAACGTCTATGAATTGATTCACGGGATGAAGAGAAGCAACAGATTTAGGATGAAGACATCAGCTTGTCTTACCTGTCCGCGCTGAGCGCCGTCAGTGTGAACACAGACACGCCGACGGAGGTGAGCTGGATGACGGGGATGAGCTTGCACGCCGCTTCGCCGAACACCCACTCTTCGAAGAAGTAGCGGGAGGCGTCGACCGGGACGCAGGTGACCAGCAGCAGCAGGTCTCCCACCGCCAGGCTGGAGATGAAGATGTTGGGTACGCTCCGCATGGCGCTGTTGGTGATGAAGATCTTCACCAGGGTGATGTTTCCCAGCAGACCCACGGTGATGATCAGGATGTACACCGAGGTCATGACGCAGCGCACCACGAAGTGGACCGTCTCCCCGCCGTCCGAGGACGCCGGCCACCCGGGATCGTCCGTGGAGTTGGGGCTCACAGCCTCAGATTCTCCAGGAGCTGGGGATAAGTTGGAGAGGTACTCGTCGTCCATAGTGCGGGCTGCGTCCGTGATATCCGCAGAGAATCGGGTGAAAGGGAAGAGGAGCTTCTGCGCTGCCGAGCGCGCAAAGGGACGCTCCGTGCGTAAAAACGCAATCACTCCGAGACAACCTGCAAAGACAGGAAAAACTTTTCTAACCAGTGCCCGCCTGGCGGAGAAGCGTTCATCTGACTGAGTGAGGAAAGGGTGAGGGGTGAGACGCGACTGGTGCGCGTAAAGAGAAGAGAGAGAGGGAGAGGGAGAGAGAGAGAGAGAAGGTGAGAGGACAGAGAGACAGATGCAGCAACAGGGAGGAGAAAATGGAAGAAGGATGACAAACACAGATAAAGATTTCAGATGCTCTATGTAACCAAGCATCTCCACTGACCTCTGATCGGGTTTCTGGTTTTCTCCTTGTCTAGTCAGTGGACAGAATCAGAACTGGATCCTGCAGCAGGTTCAGCATCTGCTGGGAAGGCTGATACCAGAGGACTGGAGGTGGTGGAGCAGCACTGTCACACATGAATAAAATGATAATGTGTCTATTTACTTATGTCCAAGAATGAGGTGGAGGAGACTGAGTGAGCGCTGACCAAGACACCAAGACAGATGGATCACTGACATGAAACTGTGGGTGACTGACAGAGAGACACTGCAGGTGATGGACAGAGGACTGACTGCTGGTGTTGTCCAAACTGTTTTAAAGTTTCATTAGAAATGAATAGAGTGTGTGAGAGACAGTGTGAGACAGATGCAGGACATCAGCTCCTGCGTGTTGGGACGAAGCTGCTCCTTCTGCAGCATGTCAACTCCCTGCGTCTCTGCAAGGTGTGGAAGTGATTCTGTTCCGTTGTGATGTGATTATCATAAACTCGAGGTTGTCTCCTACAGGTCAGAGCAGCAACTACATGTATTTATACCAGTTATTTCCCCAATGAATTCTACAAAAGCCTGAGATGCATTTTCAAGATCTTTTTTGCACAAAGCTGGTCAGTGATTGAGGTTAAAAAGCTGCAGAATGAGATTTGACACGAGAAGCATGAAAATCCGCAGCAGAGTGGGACAGAATGTGCTTATCTTCTGCTCACACCTGCACATTTCATTGTGTCCAAAAAACAGCATCAGCTGCTTTTTGAGGACTAATTCAGCGTATTATTAAACGTCCAGGATTCTGCCTCCATTATTAACAAAGAGAGAAAGTTCTGTGTGTAGAAATGTATTGCCTTGTCTCATCTTTCCTGGTTTTCAACACAAAACTTGCTCTTTTGGTTCGAGTTTTTGAGAAGTTCATCATCAGATTCATCAGATTCAGCTGTTGCATCGGTCGCTGCACTGACTCCAGCAGCTCTGGGGTCAGTTTGGTAGAAAAGACAAAGCTGAGTCGCAGTTCAGTCACACAGCAGGACACCACGGCTTTTGTTCTACTTTTTCTTCCGTTCACTGACTAACTTCTGTCTCTCCACTATGAGCGTTTAACATGAAAGTTGCCATCTGGAGCCTGTGATTCTGCTGCTTCAGTCTGTG
The DNA here is from genome assembly GCA_900302695.1 of Helostoma temminkii. Lineage (NCBI taxonomy): Eukaryota > Metazoa > Chordata > Actinopteri > Anabantiformes > Helostomatidae > Helostoma > Helostoma temminkii. The sequence goes on along the minus strand of OMLM01020569.1, from coordinate 24,118 downwards.
CAAATGGGCCCCGGTATATTCTGCTCACAGATGGTGGTGTTAAGAGGTGGCACTACATGAGTTGGCATTCGATCTAGAATTTATTAGCTTTAAAAAAAACCTCAATCTGTCATTTTTGCTCTCTGCAGAGTGAAGCACGTTCAGATCATTTAAAGGTGTGAGTTATTAGAAATCAGCCTTTTGTGTCAGGAATCTTTGACAACAGCATCCAGAGATTTTTATACATCTGTACAGTAAAAGAGTGAAGGAGGTGAACTGATGGGTCTTTCACAGAAGCCACAGAAGTCTTCAGAGTTTATTTGCATGGTTAATTTCTGAGGATGTGCACAACCACTGCTCCACATCAGGATCCTATCAGGTGTTAAGTGTGTGAACAGCCAATCCCAGCTGGTCAGCTGGTAAGTGTTGATTTGATTATAAGATCATTGATATAGTTCATGGTAAAAACTACAGTGAAGTTTTTCTTCTTTAAAGCTGTAAATCAGTACAGAAGTGAATAGAAACAGATGCAGCTCTGGTGATAATGTTATTAACAGAAGGTGAAAACTGGGCCTGGTGTTGAACCAGTCAGAATGTTCTGCTGGTGCCACAGTTCAAACTGATGACACATGAGGAGGAGGCTCAACCATAGCTCCGCTCATATAAACATGAAATGAAAAGCTCTGCTGTCTTCAACTATCTCCATGACAACTAAGATGAATCTGTGTCAGATTGTGTCACAGTTCAGATCCTGCAGATACAGAAGTTGATTTAAGATAAAAATGTTTTAACCGTCTGTCAGTTAGCTGAGTTTCCCACTGCGCCTGCGCGCCCTGCTCTTTGTTTGTCTCTATTGTTTTCATGTCACCTGTTTCACACGCTCATCACCAACCAAAACACTCAGTTGTCAGCTGATCTCGGATCAGATCTGTCGGTGGCGTCACGTCCTTCTGTCTGAGCCAAGGCGCTTTTACGCACGGAGACGCTCCTCCGGCACCGCGGCGCACGGCCTCTCCTGCCCAGGTGTCAAAGTTGTATCAGGTTCGACATAGTTACCACGGGATACGCCGGAACCGCTAGGACCTTCCCTTCAAAATAAACGTACAAACTATAATATGAGGGTTTAAGATCATGTGTGAAAATCCTCGTTTGTCTTTTGCTGCTGAGTCAGAGTTTGGTTCGGAGACGGAGCATGGATTCTGCTGCTGGCATCCAGAGCGCTGAGGGAGGTTTGAACAGTGCACGAGTGACTGGAAGCTTCGTCTTCAGGTAAGAACACGGTGTGTGTGATGTGTGTCTGTTGTTTATCTATTTGATTATGTTACCCCGCACATAACATAATAATAATTTCACACACTCCCTTTATTCTTCACTGCAGCCGCATTAAACATTTCTGATGTTCACCAGTTAACCTGCCCGCTTTTATTCACAGGAACCTGTCTTTATTTTGAAAGTTGTGGCCGGAAGCAACTGAAGTAAAATCCTTCTGACTTGACTCTAATTTCTTTCCCGCAAGGTCCCGCAACTGGCGTAGGTTTAGGATCCCTGGGTGGAAAAAAAGAGGCGGGAATGAACAGCACGCCGCCAGGATTACGGTTGGTGTGTGGACTTCATATGATTTTTTTGGAATTAGAACTTGATGGAGCTTCTCTCTGTGTTTTAGCAGCTGTGTTGTCATCACTGTGGCTTTTGACTTTCTGTTTTTATATGCAAGTGTAAAACCAGCTCCAGACAACCAGAGAGTTATGTCATAAAGTGTCAACATGACTATAAGTGATTTATTAATCACAGATCTGTCACAGTTCAGCTGCCGTGGTCCTTTACCTCTAGGTGCTTTGTATTTTTGTTGCATGTTTGCCACATTGTTTGCTACAGGAGGTTGTTTTTTTGCTGACATGGTTCAATAGGGATTATAATGCAGGGAGCACATGCCCTCGCAGGCCATTGTTGGCCCCTCTGCCTCTGTTGTCTCTACTGAGAGAGTCAATTGATGGAGGGATAAAAGGCAAAAAATATGCACTGACATGGGTTTTCAGGACAGAGAGAGAGAGAGAGAGAGAGGGGGAGAGAGGGAGAGGGGTCAGTTGCAGATTTTGAAGCCTTACTGTCGATGGCTTTTAACTGATGCCAGCAGCAAACCGGCCATGAGGGCCCAGAGCAGCCCTGGAACTAAACTGGGGACAGCCACAAGCAAACCATGTCTTTAAACTACATCAAAAACTTCTATGAAGGATGCGTAAGTAGACGTCAGAGCCAGATCACAGGGCTTTCATCGTTGCTTCCATCCAGGCCACCATCACTGACACTTTCTACCTTTCAGGATCTGAGGAGCTATTACCTCTGTTGAGCCTTAAATTGAAAAGACATTGATCTGTTTTCACTTTTAGCATTTTAATCAATTTCCTTTCACTCCTGTCCTCATGTAGCTAAGTGGCATAGTTGTATCCAAAAGGCTGTTTGTTTTGTGAAAGTGTCATTTAGGCCTTTTCTGGTAAATGACTGTGTCAGAACAGAGCAGGTAAATAGAAGAGATGGCAAATGTTTCCTGTGAATGGGTTTTGTTGTAGCCTTCAGAGCTCAGAGCCTCAGCGAGGCTGCATTTATCCGGCTGACAAAAGCTGTTTTCTCTTTGTCTCGGACCGTGTGAGGGCTCGCTTGTGTGGATGGTGCTTGTGTTTGTATTGGTTCCTGTCTTAATGTGCCTGTGTGTGCGTGTTCCAGCTCAGGCCTCCTACGGTGATTGGCCAGTTCCACACCTTGTTCTTCGGCTCGGTGCGGATGTTCTTCCTGGGCGTTCTTGGCTTCGCCGTCTATGGAAATGAGGCGCTGCACTTCAGCTGCGACCCCGATCGCAGGGAGGTCAACCTGTACTGCTACAACCAGTTCAGACCCATAACACCTCAGGTAGAACGAAACCAAACAGTACAACCAGAACACACAGTAATGCAGCCTACTGGTTATCATCACAGAGAAGTAGGGATGTCCTGACGCCACAGTTTTCTTTACTGAGTACTTATACTTGAGTACTTCTAATAACGAGTACCGGATCCAGTATTTTTTAATAGAAACGCAACAAACTGATTAAGAGCTTCTGGTATTTGAACAACCTGTGAGTTGTCTCTGGACATTCTCTCTGACTTCTCCAGTGTTTGATGCAGTGGTGCTTGCTGCTGCTGGCATTAGCAAACTCATTCTACTGTGTATGATGCTAATTCTTTTAATGTTTTACCAAATGACTTGTGTTGGAGAAGATGTTTTTCACTCCCCCTCTTGCCAGTTTAGCAGAAAACATCTGCCTTTACTTTGTCATCCTCACTTTTCCTAAAACATTTCCACACCACTGACATTTCTCCACCTTCACCTGCCCAGTTTCCAACTACAAAGTATGAGTACAGGAAGGCAATAATACAGAATCAGGTACATTCTGATCATCTTTAGGGACATGAGGTGATGTGTCACATGTGATTATCGCCATGACAGTGTTGGTAGAAAATGGAACTTGGAAGAATTGGCCACTTAAGACCAATTTCAACTGGTGAAAAATAAGTGCACAAATATTTACAATATTTTACAATAATAAATGTATTATTTCTGTTTGTCATTCTTGTATCTCCAACACCATGCCTGCTTTTCTTACTTCACCCACCTGCTCCTCCTAACATTTTCTTCATTCATCCGTCATCAGTTTCACGACTCCTCAGTTCTTTGTCATATTATCTCATTCCACAAGGTTTTCTCACCTCACCTTTCCCACTTCTTTCTGCCCCCTGCAGGTTTTTTGGGCGTTGCAGTTAGTAACAGTACTAGTTCCTGGAGCAGTGTTCCACCTGTATGCAGCCTGTAAGAACATTGACCAAGAGGAGATCCTCGAAAGGCCGCTCTACACCGTCTTCTACATCATTTCTGTTCTTCTACGCATCATTCTGGAAGTCATCGCCTTCTGGCTACAAAGCCATCTCTTCGGTTTCCAGGTCTGTCAAATATGAATTGTTTTAGACTCTTTAATTTAGTAGAGTGGTTGTCCACACCACTGGATCCACCCATCCAGTTATTTTTGAGTTGTCATGAGGAGACACAGCCACATAGAATAGAGTGTCATCAGCATAGCTAAGAGACACTAAGAGATGTGTCTTGTGACGCCCCTATATATAGTATATAGTGTCCCTAAAATTGATACTGAACTTATTTTAGAGATTTTGGAGAACTCAGAACCTAAAATAAGTTCCAAGATGTTTTTCACAAATGCCAACTGTGATTCTGAAATATATTTAAAATTATTCGGTATCAAAAAAGTGCCCAGGTCATTTTTCACAAAACCCCTAAAGGTAATTTGATATCAGCCATACATCACTTTTACTAAAGCTATTTCAGTGCTGTGTGTGAATCCCAGAAGTCAGAAGCGTTTGTGATTTGTTTTGTTTGGAATAAGCAACCATTTTATTGTTTGTATCCCAAATTCATTCAAATCTGACATAAATATTTGAGATCGCGCTGCAATTCTGGGTGTTTTAAAAAGGAGACAGAAGTTGAGTCTAGAGTACGTTGTGACTAGAAAAACTTTGGGATAGATTATGTTGGTAATTATCATATGAAAAGTAAGGTTGTCTTTCACATCAAAGTGTTTCATGATAAATATTTATTCATAGAGCAAGCTGCCTTGTTTTGTGCCATCTGTCATGGTATCTTGATGTGTTCTGTCAAGCCTTCTGGTTTTAGTAGTTATTCTAATCTTTGCTGGAGCAACAGCATCAACGGCTTCATCCACCCTGCTACTAAAGACTGTCAAATAAGAAAGGTAGAAGTCTGATTGATTTCTGGCATTATGTGCTAAGTATATGGATTCATTCAACTCAATTAATTCAATTTATATATATAGCGCTAATTTACAGCAAAAGTCATCTCAAAAGTCACCGGATGGGCCAATAACTGAACACTGGGAACACACAGCTTCAGGCTGAGGATACCTGCAGAAAGAGAGAGAAAGAGAGAAGCACAACAAGATTAGGACAGCATTTTAATAACTCATCGAGAGGGACAAATATTAAAACATACTGTACAGAGAAAAATGCATGGAAGTTCAAGCAATCAATAAAGCCTCATGTTTCTCTTTTTATCTCCCAGGTCCACCCGTTGTTCATGTGCGATGCCAGTGCTTTGGAAAAGGCCTTTAATGTGACTAAGTGCATGGTGCCTGAACATTTTGAAAAAACCATCTTCCTCAGTGCCATGTACACCTTCACAGTGATCACCATACTTCTTTGCATTGCTGAGATATTTGAGATACTCTGCAGACGACTTGGTTACCTCAACAACCAATGACAAGCAGACATCCGCACAAAAAAGGACTAAGGGTGAAAGTTCTGACACTATTTCTGCCAGTTTTTAACAGGCTCTTCATTAGTTACTGTTGGACTTTTATTAAACAGGAAACTAACTCAAGGGCAAACCTCACATGTAGTCCATCGTAAGTGAGTTGCACAAAGAAACTGAAGAATCTGTGTCAGTGTCGGAGCTGGCAAGTGTGAAATATTCTGTAGGTGTTTTTACCCTTAGCTATAGCATGATCATCCGTGTTAGCATTTCAGATCAGTGGGTCTATCCTGGCTGTGTCCAAGGGTCTGGGATGGACCTGGTGGCCAGAGAATACATTGTTCTGACTCTGACCCGCTGGAGAATAGGATAGAGATAGAGAAGGTGACTCGGAGACATGACTGCTTGACAGTCCCTAAGACTCTGTTCTAGGACTTGTACCCAATTGTACCTCAAATGTGATGCTCTCATGGAAGAAAGACCCTGGAAACATTATCTGCACACAAGTTGTGGTTTGCTTAAAGACCTGGTGTGCAATAAATGAATCAAAGAAACGTTATCTTCTCTGGATGGTGTTCCCTTATGGAGTACCAACAATGGAATTACAGGAGATTAAAAAACTGCTCGATGTTTTGATGTAATGTATCAGCAGCCTAATAATATTGCTAATCTGTAAATGGTGCAGATAAACTACACGGTCTAACTTGTCTTCCAGGTGCTGGTCAAATGTGACAGGCAGACTAAGAGTTGGCCATGGATTATCACTTCATTCTTAAGAAACTGTGTTCAGTAATCTTACCTTAGGCAAGTGAACTGCAGGTGCCATTACTCCTTACACTTGATGTGTGACAGTTATCGCTTCCACTATGTGTCTGTTATTGCTTCCAGCTGATTCTGACCTCTGCTTCAGCAGTAGGAGTGTCAGCTTTGTAGAGTCACGGAAGGTTGTCCTGATAGGCAAAAGTGACGCCATCTCTCTGCAATTTTGTATTTAATCTTTGAGGCTAAAGATCCACCAAGGACACTAAATTAATATGAAATAGGTTGATATGACACAATAACGCAAGGACTTCAGTACTTCATAGATTGGAGTTTGACATTATAGTCAGAAGCATCAAGGTTTTACAGAAACAAATCAAATGATTGAGTTACAAATCTATTGGAAATGTATTTAATGAATTACAAGCCACTACGCCTTTTTAAAATAATTGCCAAGCATGGCAGCTGGTAACCAATGATGACTGTTGGAGGAAATATTGGACAATGTAACAGTTAAAAATATGTGTCCCAACATTTAAAGTCAGGCTGAAGGTGTCTGAACTAGTTTTTAACATATAAATGATCACAATTGTTTAATAAACATGGACAAAAACAGTCACAACAAAAAGTTATGGAAATTGTAAATAGTGCCATTAATTTTTCTTGTGACTGCACAGTACAGGGGTAGCAGCTGTTATGCTAAGCTAGTGGACATATACTCCAAACACTAGTACTTGGTGCTTGTGTCCATGTGTGATTGTCCACTATCTCTCCTCTACACTGGAGCTTATCAAGGGTCTTTACATCATCACTTCCTAGCTTGTAGTATTATACATTATACTTCTGTGTATGATCTGTTGCCTCATTGTCACTGTCAGTGTATTTTTAAAATGATTACCTCTCATGTTTGTTTTTTTAATCAGACATCCATCCAACTTTTGTTATGAAGTTTTCAGTAATCTGTTTATCATCTCAGGTACAAACAGGTTTCACCAGGCAAAAGTGGATCAAACCCTCATTTCAAATCCTCTTAATCCTTTAAATAAGCTTTTTTCCAGCACTGAGGGGCCACTTCAGTTGATCCCAACAGTACAGTACCAAAGCTCCAGTTAGTCTGAGGGCGTTTAAGAGGGTTTGAAACAGGCATGGGACTCCTGTGGTTTGGATTTCTGTCTGTGTTCTGGTATGTGTGAGTGGAGGATGGTTTTAAATTTTGCCTCTAAACGTTCTGTCAGCAGTGGCATTTTTAGGAAACAGTACCCTGACTTGAAAATGCATAATTCAACCCACACAAGACAAAATGTCTTTACTACCGAAAACTGGTCTTGAAATTTGAAAGTTGAAATTTGTACATGAATTGATTTAGAGTTTTAGAAAAAAGAAATAGTATTTAACAGGTTTGAGTCATAATATGAAAAATATTATATCATTTTGCATTTTTGATGTTGAAGATTGACTTTTTAAACATTGCCACCAAATTCTTTTAATATTATTGATTCATGGAAGATGAATAAAACTAACCTGCACTGAGTTGCAGACCACTAAGGACTACGTAAGACTATTTACAGTCTACATAAGTCCTGATGCCTGTTTGACCGCTAACACCAGGGTCGTTTGTGGAAGTTCATTAAATACAATGCATGATGCTGAAAATTGATCTAAAACTGGAATTTATTTTTCATCAAGTGTTTTCTGTCATTGTGCTGAACTCATTTCATGAATGTCTACAACCTCTCAGCTGGGTCAAAGAAACATTTAATGACTAATGCTCACGTACTGAACATTTCTGTTTGTGCTGTAGGTGACACCTACTTGTTTTGTCTTGAGATGATTAAAAATGTCCTAAAATTGTCTCTGTTTCGTTTTTGATTGATTTATTGACTGTTTAGGTAAATACAAATAATTAGCACAAGAAGAGTTTCAAAGGAATTCATATACTAATAACTGGCAGCAAAATATGTTGCTGCTTTACACAAGTTATCATCACAAGACCATTAACACATAAATGTTAAATTCATGTGGACTCTTCAGCTGAAGCTCTCCACATCCTGGGCAGTTATCCAGTAGCTGAGTCACTGGACAAATCCAATGACAAGCTGAACCTGTACATTCTGTATAATGTGTTATAGTCGTCCCCAAAGGTTCAACAAGTAGGTTTGTAGGCACAGTTGTACAGAATGGCATGAGTTTGTTCTATACAGTTAACGGTCAAACGCTGACTAACAGTGAAGGCCACTACCAGAGTCACTATTACTCCCTTGTGGTTTGTGGTGGAAATACCCAAATAATTTCACCCATAAGTTAAAAACACCCGTATTGGCTCCAACAATATGAATGGGTGAGAACCTTTTTCTGAATATTTTACATCCATAGAGTCTAGCGAGGTCCACAAAAATCAGCTTGAAGCCTCTTGTGGACTTGATAAATGGAAAATTTGAAAGTCCTTCTGTGCTCAGACGTCCTCTGAAGACTCTGGAGACTGGCACAACCCCTGAAACCAACCCTACATCGTTGTCTGGACATTTGGGTTTAGCCAGATAAATGTAGCACCACCACCAGAGTGATGCTTATACTAGATGAGCTCCACTGATTCCACCATCAAAGGAATGGAGAGAAGTAAAAATGAATAACCAAGGAAGTGGGTGGGCTTGGACCAGAGTTATTAATATGATGAGTCCATCAGCCCTGATGATTCTTCCAAACTCTTAACCACAAGTGCTTCCAAAACATGGTTCAGTAGGAACTGGGCAGTGTGAATCTAAATATGCCACTTGAAAACTTTAAACAAGTTGTCTATGGTTTATCATTTATATTTTTCTATGGTCTATGGTTCACTGTGGTTTGGACCAAAGTAAACACTGGCATCCAGCAGATAGGCCTCAACAAAGTCAAAATATGACATGACTTATGAAAAGCTCAGAGAATGTCTGTTATATATTTGTTGTGTCTCTCAGGTCACAGGTTCACTCAACCACAGGCTAAACCACACAGACTGGAGTTCTCAGATTTACCACGGGCACTGAACTCTCCTAACTGTAACAGACAGTTACTGTTTCACTCAGATGATGGATTTGTAGCGATTTTTGTGGTTTCCCCTGTGCAGTGTGTTTTCGTTTAGTTAATCATGGATATGTTCTTGCTTGTATGACTCACTGCCAAATCAGTTTATGGACTCATGATTTCAGCTTGACCTCAAACCCAATGTTTCTGCCTAATTTATAAAGCATGGGGGAAAAGGTGATGTTGGCCATGACTGGCAGGTCAGAACACACAGTGCATCGGGTTGGACTGGTGTAAAAAACAAGACATTCAAAGAAATCACCTCAGGGTGTGAGTGGGGTGGGTATGTTTCATATTTTTATTTAATTTCAATTCAATTCAATTCAATTTTATTTATATAGCGCCAAATCACAACAAAAGTCATCTCAAGGCACTTTACAATGTAAGGTTTAAGACCTTACAATACAACTAAATAATAAGGAATCCCCCTTGAGCAGCACTAGGCAACAGTGGAGAGGGAATTTGTATTTGATTAATAAAGAAAATACAGTCTCCTCCAAAGTATTTGTTTCTGTTGTACACTGAAAACTCTTCACAATGAGTTTTGAGACATTATCTTTCTTATTAGCATTAGTATTATTAGTATTGCAAGTAATGTTTCTGAACTTCTGAATTTATCCTGATGCCATCATGAGTCATATCATCAGCCCAGGTCGTGACACTACCTCCACCACGTCCACAGATGATCTTATATAAGTTGGATTATTTTCAGATTCTTTCCTTTTACATCACGTTTGTAGAGTCTCATTAGAAAACCTTGTTGCCGAACTGTTGTGGCTCATCTTTGTGCTTTTCTGTGAATTCCGTCCTGACTTTCTGATCCTCACTGCTGTTGAGGTTTTGGTATCTTGTGGTGTGGCCTCTGTATTTGTGCTCATGCAGTTTTATCTGAATGGTGGATGATGGAAGCCTTCATCACATTAGGTGTTGGTTTCATCAACCATCATCAAGTGTATGTTGTTCTTTCTTTTTTTAAAGCTGTTCCAAATTATTGCATTGGTTATATTCAGCGTTTGTCTGGACAGACAGACTCCCTTTGGTTTTCACACTGATTTATCATATACAATATATGCAGTCTTCACTGGTAAAACCCAAGGCTAAAACCAAGAGACTGTCAGTAACATGCTCCAAAAACTTCTGCTCACATGAAACAACAAGTCTTGTTGAGTCTTTAGCCAGAATTTAAAACTGCAGACAGAAGATCCAACTGATCCACATTCTGAAGGTGTCAATTAGATCTGGACTGTGAGCAGAGAACAGCAACGAGTAGCTGATGAGATCTGAGGGGTTTGGATGTCAGAGGTACACAAGCTGAAGGACAAGTTCTCACCTAAATAAACTCTGCTAAAAACAGTAGTAACATTTGAGAAGTTCTGTAAAAATGCACTTTTAAACATTGTTGAAGCTGATGCTGTTGTTAACATGAATATAACTTTTTTTTTTCAAGGAGAGAAATACTATTTTTTTTATTTAAATTTAAATTTAATTCATTTAATTTCACAAATCATCTGTTTAGTAAAGTAACATGGTACAACAGTAAGTGGAATAAAAGTTAAAGTACTCTTAACACCTATACCATAGGTTGACTGAAGAAT